>JBAGKJ010877759.1:0-11242 GCA_037179465.1 Phronima sedentaria | reverse complement strand
TCTTGCTTTTTCCTCCTTTTAAACTCTTGCTTTTTCCTCCTTTTAAACTCTTGCTTTTTCCTCCTTTTAAACTCTTGCTTTTTCCTCCTTTTAAACTCTTGAATTTGTCCTATTCCAGTCCGCCCTGAAATAAGGAGTTCCATTAACGACCGGCACAGGGGCGCGCGGACGCAGTGGAAACAGGCCTTAAGGAAAGCATCTGGTTCCACTGACAGTCGCGCAAGAGGGGGGTCCAGGACAAAAAAACTTGGCAAGTAAGAAATGTGAAGCTTACTTAAAATTTAATAAGTTTAAAAAAAACTTGCCAAAATACCTGGAACCCGCTCAAGTTACAAAGGTACACATTAAATAAAGTTATTTAGACAACGAAAACACTCCAGAATGCACAGAAAATATATATAGTTCTTAGATAAACTCGGTTGCAAAGCTACCCTCATAGTAAGAATACTTATAAAAAAAATATGTACATGGTAAAGAACGTTCCAAAAAAAAACCAGAGAAAATAATTCTTATTTTCCACAAAAAAAAATAAAGTAGAGGAAACAATGGTTCAGCCTAGTTCTGGCGTTAAGTTTCTAATAATAAAATTTTATTTAATAAAAAAAATAATTCCCCCTGAGAGTTTGAGTAAACTAAGAAAAATATAAAACATATTTACATAGCTGACCAGGCCTACAAAAGTTTCAATATATCTATCGGATATTTTGGTTAAAGTACAGAAAAATAAAATTTAGATACCTTCCCAAAGTTTAGGCCGCCGCACGAAAATCTCAGAAAAAAAATAAGATTTCCTGAACCAAGTAGACTTTCTTACCGTAAGTCGGCGACGTCGCGCAAAAACACAAAATTGGATTTACAGAAATTCAATTTATATAGAAGTTATTTTTTTTGAAAAAAGGAAAAGACTGGCCTTTTATCTAAACTCAAGTTACATACACAGACCAGTAAGAAAATTTACAAAATTCCCAGAACATGAAATAAATTAGAGTGGATTAAACATAGCGCGACACCGGGGGGGGGGGGGGGAAGCAGAGATGAAGGTAGGCTTAACTAACTTTTTCCACCCGAAATCAAATCTTAATAGCTTAGTCAGAATGCCAAGATATGTGCATTGTAGTGGCACGCTCGTCCAACTAACTCTGTAATGTACTGATTGGATCATGCACATTGTCAAGGCACGCTTAAATCCCCATAAATTAACTATTGGATCCTTTTAGTTTCTCCACACTTACATTTTAATTATACACACTTATTTTAATTTTAGGAAAATAGAAAAAATTATGTATATTCTATATATTAACTCACCGTTGGATTAGCTGTATCTATCCGCACACTTTCACTAGCACGCGAGCACAATTCAATTCGCGAGCTAAGATTTATTTGTAAATGTTTATACAGCGGGAAAATAAAATTAAGAAAAGTGCGTTGTGAAATTAATAAAAGTTTCAAACCAAAAAGAGCCTGAAATGGTGCTCTGAACCTCGCAAAAATTTGGCCTAATTGCCTTACACATGCCCCCATTTCGAAGAAGTGACTTTTTAGAAAAAAGTCACTTTCTCAGAAAGGCAAAATTAGGCTTAAAAAAGTCTACTTAACATATCCGCCCCGATATTTTCCTTACCTGGCAAATAAACAATTCTAAAATCGTAAGCTTGAAGTGACAAAGCCCACCGCATTAAACGTGGGTTGTCGCCCTTAAATTTCGATAAAAAGACCAGCGGCCTATGGTCTACCTCAAGTACAAATTTATTTGAAATTAGATAGAATCTAAATTTGTTAATGGCAAATACTACCGCTAGAAGTTCTCGTTCTATTGTAGAGTAATTGCATTCCCTGGGTAAAAGTTTCCTACTAGCATAAGCTATTGGATGTGGAATTTCGTCGTCGTACTGAAGTAGTAAGGCGCCCACTCCAACAGAACTAGCATCAGACCTTACTACAAACATTTTATCTTTATTAGGCAAATGCAAAATAGGGGACTCGCAAAGCTTAGATTTTAGTTTTTCAAAATTTTCCGCCGCGAGTTTCGACCAAACTAAAGGTTCGAGACTTTCCTTCTTAAGGAGGTCGGTCATGGGTGCGCAAATAGAAGCATAGTTTGGAATAAATTTAGCGTAAAATTGGCATGTTCCTAGAAATGATCTTAGATTAGTTTTAGTCGCAGGCAAAGTAATTTGGCGTATACCAGAAACTTTTTCCTCCTGTGGACGAAAAATTCCGTTCCCTATCTGAAATCCTAAATAGTTAACAGAAGGGTGACCAAAACTACACTTACCAGGTTTCAAAGTTAAATTATTTTCTCTCAGTATACAAAAAATTGATTCTATAGTAGACAGATGGGTTTGCCAGTCTTCACTAAATACCAATATATTATCAAAGTAAAAAGACACATTTTTGATGGCACTAAATAATTTTCGCATTAACTTCATGTAAGTTGCACAAGCGGTTACTAGGCCGAAGGGCATCCTTAGAAAATGCATTAAACCCCTATGAGTGTTAAATGCAGTATATTTAACCGAATCACTATGCATAGGCACCTGGTAGTACGCTTTGCACATGTCAAACTGGGAAAAATAAAAACTCTTGGAAAACTTAAATAACTCCTCCTCCAGGGAAGGAGCAGACTCTGCGTCAAACTCAGTCACTGCATTAATGCCACGGTAATCAATTGCAAGCCTGTAGGTACCATCAGGCTTCTTAACCATCACTGAAGGTGAGGCATACGGCGAAGTTGATGGTGCAATAATTTTCATCTCTAATAGAGAATCAACTTCCTGTTCAAATGCAGACTTTAAGTTTAGTGGTACAGGATAATTTTTGGGCCTAATAGGCGTAAAACTTTTTAATTTTATTTTGTGATCTATAGTGGAAGTACAGCCAGGAGTATTGGACAAAACATCGGTATATTTTAAGACTAATTTAGTTACATCCCTGGCCTGCTCCTCCGTTAAATTTTCAAAAATATCTAGATCTGAAATTTCAAAATTTTCATTACAGTTAACTGTAAATATCTCGCTAGTTTCTGCATCAGGTTCTGAATCGTCAATAACACAATTATTGGCAAAACCAAATGGTAGGGACAGATTAACCCCAACATCTTGCTCATTTAGAATATTTTGAGAAGTTTCAGATACCCTACGTGTATACTTTTTTAACAAATTAATATGGTACATTTTATTCAGGTTATTTTCTTTAATAATATAGTCCACACTGTTACGTTTTTCCAAGACTTTGTACGGACCTCTCCAGGACATAAGTAATTTATTGTGGCAATCAGGTAACAAAACTAAAACTTCATCGCCTGGTTGCAAATTACGTACACTAGTTTTTTTGTCAAAATACCGCTTATAGTTCTCTACAGACAGGCCCGCGCTCTCGGCTGCAATTGCTGCCGAGTCTGCAAGCTTATCTTTTAAGTCGATCACGTATTGGTACACTGACCTAGTCTCCGGCTGCATACTACTGTCAGACCATAGGTCCTTCAGCACAGCCAGAGGGCCCCTAACTTGCCTCCCGTATAATAGTTCAAATGCCGAGAAGCCAGTGCGGTCACTCGGCATTTCACGCAGAGCAAACAACGTAGGAACTAAATAGCGATGCCACTGCTTAGGCTCCTGTGCGCATAGCTTGCGTAGCACAGACTTCAAAGTGGAATGCAAGCGCTCTATACGGCCCGTCCCCATTGGATGGTACGGAGTGTTAAAAATTGGGTGAATGCCCAATAGTCTGTGCAACTCCTTCATGAGGTCCGAGGTAAACTGTGTTCCTAAATCAGAGTGAATTTCCTTGGGGATGCCCACTCTTGAAAAAATAGTTAATAAGGCTTCAGCTACAGATATGGTGTCTATATTTCTCAGAGGCACCGCCTCCGGAAAAGACGTCGCCACATCTATTAAGGTCAGTATATATTTGTGACCCTCGGCTGAGCAGGGGCTTAAGGCCCCTACTAGGTCAATACTAACCCGGTGGAAGGGTTCGGCTATTATCGGCATTTTAACCATAGGGGCTTTGCGAACATTCCCCTTACGACTCATTCTCTGGCATATATCACATGATGCAGTAAACAAATAAATATCCTTTCCAACCCCCGGCCAATAAAAATCACTGCGAACTTTCGCCTCAGTTTTCTTAACTGAAAAATGACCGGCTAAGGGGGACTCGTGGGCGGTTTGCAGAACTAAATTTCTGCAAGTTCTCGGCACTACCAAAGAAAGTTGGCCTATCTCGTTTGGTTTAATTGAACTTACACATTTCCGGTATAATAAATTATTTACATTTACAAAAATGAAAGATCGTGATTTTGATTTAATAGTAACTTTATTTTCAAAATCCTTCCAACACTTAGATAATGACTGGCAATTTAACTGTAGGGATTGAAACTCTGAGGGAGTCAAACTAGAACCTACTGCATTTGGAAGTTTTAGTGGGTGAACATGGTTATTTCGAGATTTTGCTCTAGTTGTAACATTGTTGGAAACCTTATACTGGGAGTCTGCTAATAATTCAGGAGAATTAAAACTTTCCTCCCGGCACACAGGGTCCCTAACTCCTGGGACATTACCCAGCAATACACTGCAAAATTTTATAGGCGCCACTATGGCTTGGATGTAACCGTCATAAAACTCACACTTTAAATAAATCTTAGTTGTTGGAAATATACTAGCATTGCCTAAATAATCATACACTTTATAAGAATTTTCTTTGGTTAATTTTATATTGGGCACAATTTGATCAGATACCAGTATAGCACTACAACCAGTATCTCGCCATATGGTCGAGACACACTGACCATTTACCGTACCACTCACGAGGTACCGCCGAGGAGTCTTATCGTCCCAGCAGAACTGCACTGAAGTCGAGCCAGCCACCGAACCAGAGTCGCCCGGCTCGGGCTGCGCTGCGTAGTTCGCAGACTGCTCCGAACCGACAGACTGTACCCCTAATACCGACTGACTCACCGACTTCTTAACTGGTATACCTCTCATTATGGGACATGAACGTTTTAAATGTCCCAGCTCCCCACAGTGATGGCATTTAATTTTGCTCATATCTCGACTAAATGGAGAGATTGCAGGTTTAGATTCCTTGGTGTGGGGCACGGATAAATTAGTCTGTTTATTTTTGACTGCAAATCTGTCTAAACGATTTGGTTTAGATCGTGCAGCACCTTTGTGAGCTGCAGCCCAGGCCTCCGCCTTTGCCACCAAACCTTCAAGGTTTGTGCAACTTTGCTCTAAAATAAAGGACCTCAACTCTGGAGAAGAGGACGCTAAAAATTGGTCTATTATAACCATTTCAAATAAGGAATCATAATCATGCCCAACTTCCAAGGAATCCACCCACAACCCCAGACATTTAGTGAGATTGGTGGCAAATTGAGAAAAAGTTTCGTCAGGCTTTATACGCAGGCTCCTAAAATCTTGTCTATATGTTTCAGGAGTTTTATTAAAACCCTTTAAAAGTTCTCTTTTAAGAGCTGAATAGTCGCCAACTATAGTTTCAGAGAGTGCTATATATATGGACAAGGCTTTACCACTTAATAGACTACCTAAGTGAGGCGCCTTATCCTCCTCAGAAACTCCTATTAGGTCTGCTATACGCTCAAATCTAGTAATATAGTCTGTTATATTGTCACCATCCTTGTAATACGGCAACTTAATGTTCTTATTACAAGGTCTCAAGTTGGCCGCCGGATTATCCAGAGTTTCTCGAATGTTTACATTCCTCATACGAGCCAACTCTAACTCCGAACTAATCCGCGCTAGCTCAACGTCAGACTCCATTTTAGCTATATTTTGCTTAGTCAACGCAGTCTCGCGTTCTAACTCAGCTTGGACTTTTATAGCCTCCCTCTCAGCAGCTCTATCTTCTCTAAACTTAGCCTGCTGAGAGTTCACAAACTTAAAAATTTCCTTAGGTTCAATAATACCGAAGTCTGCCGCTGATGCCTTTAGCTCAGCTAACGATGGCATAGACTCCATTTTTTTTAATTATTAAAACTACTTACAAAATGTCGGACCCAGATACTTTACCTTTATGCTAACAGCGGGCGGACTGTATTTTCCTACCTAGAACCCAGGCAACTGAAATCAACTTGCTCATGGAAATTTTAAAAGAACCTCCAGTGTAAAACTATTTATCCGAGCTATGCAATTCCAATATAAGTTGAGCAAAATTAACCTCAGACACCGTGGTTCAAACAAAAAAAGGTAAACATGGAAATTTTATGTAACTCTTAATTCTTAACATAAACAAACCAAAAAAAATACTAAGCTTGGGTTAAGTATGCGGCCCGAATTTGATAGCGCTGTGAGCTGCTTAATTAAACTTGAAATTTTTAACCACGGTGACTCTTGAAAGTTTTATCTTCAGTGACTCTTGAAATTTTTATCCTCAGTGACTCTTGAAATAAAATCCTATTCCAATCCGCCCTGAAATAAGGAGTTCCATTAGCGACCGGCACAGGGGCGCGCAGACGCAGTGGAAACAGGCCTTAAGGAAAGCATCCGGTTCCACTGACAGTCGCGCAAGATGGGGGTCCAGGAAACCAAACTGTGCAAGCAAGAAATGTGAAGCTTACTTAAAATTTACTTACTTGTTTAATTGTTGAAGTTTCGAAGATCTTCTTCAGGCCATCATTTTTATGACTACCTTCTTTCTTGCCAAAGTCATCAAAGGATTGTAACTTCCGGCAGAGTATTGTTGTGCCTCTTCACGTATCAGACAACTGGGGGCTCATCTATTACTCCATCCAGGTACTTGCCCAGTGAATTTTTGAACTCTGCAGCAGAACTGATTAGAGTCAGAGCCCTCGGCAATACGTTCCACAGCCGAGGCCCAACCACAGCAAAAGATCTGTCGTAAAGAGACTGATTAGCAACAGAACTTGACATATTTAGACTCGGTACAACAGCTTGAATGCCCAAACGACTCTCTGGCCGAAAGGCTATACCAACATCGTTGGGATTGATTCTGTGTAATATTTTCCACATCTGAAGGATTATATATCTCTCCCTGCGCCGTTGAAGGGACATAATGCCAAGGCGCTTGAGCCTAGTCCAATAGCAAAAACCTTCCATACCTAAGATTTTCTTGGTAAATACCCTTTGAACACTTTCAACAACCTGAATATCCTTAATTTTAGTGGGATGCCAAAGTGGGCTACAAAATTCAAGGTGGCTGCGCACCAAACTTTTATATAAAGTCAGCATGACTTCCCTCTCCCTGCACTGAAACACACTCAAAACCCATGAGGCCATTGAGCGTGCCTTGGATGTAATTATGCTTATATGAGTAGACCAAGACAAATTCGAAGAAACTGCCACACCAAGGTCTCTTAAATCAGTAGTGGGAAATAAAGTTATACTACCAGAAACATCATATGAGCACTGCTCTAGGAAAAACGGCATTTCATCATAGATACACACAGGAGTACATCTGTGTGATATAAGTTCAAATTTATGTTCATGTAGCTGCATGTTATTCTCACTGGACCATCTACAAACTATATCAAAATCATCTTGCAATCCACGAACATCTTCCATACTAAATATTTTCTTAGAAATTCGTGTATCATCGGCAAAGAATCTAACAGTAGATGAATTAATTTGTTTTTCAAGATCATTTATAAAAATTATGAAAAGTATTGGGCCCAAAACTGTTCCCTGAGGAACGCCACTTATAATTTTTTCAGTTTGCGAATGAACACCATTCAAAACAACAACCTGGGACCTATTGCTTAAGAAAGATAAAATCCAGTTAATAAGAGTGGAACAAAATTTGTACTTTTTAAGCTTTAAGATTAATAAATTGTGATCTACCCGATCAAAAGCTTTGGCATAATCTAGGTAAATAGAGTCAGTGTCTGCTCCTTGTATTAATCCTGAATATATATCATCAAAGTGGCCGAGTAATTGTGTCAGGCAACTATGACCAGATCTAAAGCCATGTTGATAAGGCGTAATAACTTTATTATCTTCTAAGTATTTAACCATTTTTGCACGAAGAACCCTCTCAAATATTTTTATTATTTGGGAAGTCATCGAAATAGGCCGATAGTTAGCAGCTTTGGCCCTGTCATCCTTCTTAAAAATAGGGTGAATATGAGAAATTTTATAGAATGATGGGACTACTCCACAATTCAAAGACTTGCTCCACATGAGCTTGAGTGGAGTCACTAAAGAAAGGGAACAGCTCTTTATTAGTATGGAAGGAATACCATCAGGTCCTGCCCCCGAACTGGAATTAATTTCCGAAATAGCCGAGAGGATTTCCTGATTAGAGGGCTGTAATCTGCTCTCATCCATTTCGAATTGTATGTGGGGACTATCAAAACTTGGTTCTCTAATGCTAGCAGAGCAGGGATCGCTGAAAACAGAGCAAAATTGTTTCTGCAACTCTGCTGCTTTAGCATAATCATCAACTAGGATGCTCCCATCCTCATCCATCAACATAGCAATTCCACTATTAACAGTAGAAAAAGACTTTGCGTAACTATAAAAAGATTTGGGGTTACTTTTGATTTGGCTAATAGCTAGCCCTTCTCTCAACATTTTGTTATCAAGAATAGCTTCTTTAATATCAAAAGCAATAAGAGATATATTACGCTGTATTTTATTAATTTTGTGTGGGTTTCCTATTACTTTGGCATTTTCTAATTTATTTGAAAGCCGTTTTTTTCTTCGTCGAAGAGCATGTAAAATTCTTGGTTTTCCAGACTTTTTACGCTTCTTCGGTACGCATTGCTCACATATTTGTAGTAGAACCATTGTAAATAACTGAGGAACTTCCTCAAATGGCACTTCTGAAAATGTATTACTCCAGTCTACATGGCTGAGTTTATCATTAATCAGGTTGAAATCTGCTTTGTTAAAATCTAAGGAGCCAAATGGATCATCTTTATGAGATTTATTAGGTGATTTATTGTTGCCTGAGAAACTAGATGAAACCGAGACATCTATCAGTCTATGGTCAGATAAGTTTGTGTCTTCGCACCTAACATTCGTAACTAAAAAAGGATTGCTGCAAAAAAATAGGTCTAAGATATTTGAGCCCCTGGTAGGAATTAAAATATATTGATTTAAAAATAGATCATCTCGTGCTGCCAGCAACAACTGCGCCGACCCTGATCCTATTGAAGGAGAGATATTGTCACTACTCCAGTCTACATTTGGAAAATTGAAGTCTCCCAAAATACAAGTTTGGAAGGTATTATCATATTTTTCTGCACATGATTTCAAAAAATCTACAGCACTTGAAAAGGATCCCTCCGGTGCATCAGGAGGTCGGTAAAATATAAATAATAAGGTTTTGGCTAATGGGAACTCACAAAATAGGACCTGACAAATACTATCATCAAATTTCCTAGTCTCTCCCAGAAGGACATCTTCATGAGAGAAGAGCAGCACACCACCACCACCTCTGCCCTCTCTGTCACATCTAGATACATTGTATCCAGAAAGGCTTACCTGGGCATCCAGTATGCTTGGGCTTAGCCAAGTCTCTGTAAGAGCAATGAAAGGAATTTTATGATTTAGGTTCATTTCATAATTTACAAAGCCTCCAATCTCATGAATCTTCCACCGGCATGGGCTCCAAGCACCGGGATTCACGGATTGAGCATTCAAGAGCACTATTGATGAGTGCTCATGTGGTTGGGGTCTCTCACGTGACTCCCCATCTTGGAACTGATTGGTGGAGCTGGACTGCCATGGTATGTTTGTGTCAGCTCTTGAGGAGGGGCTAGCACATGTTGAGGTCGGTAGTTTGGATGTTGATAATATATAGGGGGGTTGTACAGCTGCTGATAAGGCATCCGCTCCATTGGCTTCAGAATTTGGTCTAACTGGGACTGCAGTTGTGATATTTGTTGCTGGTGTGAAGCGTTCATATCTGCTATCAGTTTTTCTAGTTTTAAAAAAGGATTTAAATCCTGCTTCGAACTATTTGAAATTGGACTCAGGCTGCTGGATGTCCGATCAGGATGTAGAGAGTTCGCCGAAGCTGGTGTCCCCCTGACAGTACCTTTTAGGTGTTTGAAGGTGCACTGCTCATTTGTACAACGTCTGTTCCGCAAAGAGTACCTACATAGGACTGGGTGGAAGAAACGGCAGGATGATCCCTTGTCACACCCACGAGGTCCCTCAGATCCAAAAGAACAAAACTTATTACAAGAGCGGGGATGAAAATACTTGCACTTTTGACCATTAAAAATTTTATTTCCCCTGAGGCCATGAGGACAACTGCCCTTTCTGTATTTCCTACAGATAGGATGATTGTCAACCATCTCATCTTTTGATTTATCAATGGGGTTTAGATCGCCACATACTTCTTCATTCACAGCCTGTTCAGAAGCAGCTTTGTTCCCATGATTCAGATCTGAACTTATAGGAGTGCGAATTTCGACAATCCCTGGTGACTCATCATGCTGACCCAGGCATTGTTCACAGAGCCAAACAAATCCACGCACCTGGACGCTGGCAAGAAGGGTACTCAGTTTCATGAGATTCTCACAGTCATGAGAACCTCTCGAGCACGCATGGCAATTAAATAACGGTGTTTCACCAATTTTATTCACATAAATTTGTGAGCAGTCACTGCATTCACTAGGCATTAGAGAGTTGATGGTGCGGATCAACTGATCCACAAGTAACTTTTTGTTATAGAGTTTTTTATCATTAGAGTCTTTATAAGGCATGTTCAAGAATTGTGAAAAGTGCTCTAAGTTCGCCACACTAAATTTATTTAAGTTTCTTCCATTGACTTCACTGCTGGCATCAATTGAATAGGTAGAAAGAATTTTCTTGGATATAGAGTCTGCTTTTAACAGGAGGCTGCCAATTACTTCCATTCTGACAGAGCCCCCAGTATCATTCTCTTGGTTATCATATCCTCTTCTGATCCTAGTAGATTCAAATTCCAACCATTCATCATGTGAAGAGCTCCAATTTACATAATGGATCTTCAACTGTGATTTTTCTCCATCAGTCTCGATGATCTTGCACACTCTGATCTGACCATCAGCAGAATCGACCACAGAAATGTTGTCACCAACTGTGTAGTTCATTTTATATTTTCTGCTAAAATTAGCTAAGTTAACTAACGGTAATTAAGAATTAAATCCTCGGCCAGTAAAACGTGGTAAAGGGTTGTTTTTAGACCACGTTTTTAAAGGGTTGTTTTTTACTGTTAATTTTTGCGCTCTTAAAAGTCAGACATTTTCATGCTTAAAAGGTCAGATAAA
>JBAGKJ010866648.1:0-11248 GCA_037179465.1 Phronima sedentaria | reverse complement strand
CGCTCGCATCCTGTGGAGGAATTCGAAATGACTACACACCTTTACTTGTTTACTTTATAACGAGAGAAAACACTCCACCAAAAACCAGTCCGGAGCACTGGGATGCTGATGGCCTGATGTCTACTCTAGCCCCAGAAAACAACAAACAAACAGATGAAAATGAAATATTTATTTTAGAAGTTGGTACAACAATCATTTTACAAAACATATAGTACAGTAATGAAAGAAAGAGTAACGAAAGAAATAACTTCAAAAAAGTTACCTTTACCATCTGCTGCAAGGGCAGCCAGCAAGAGTCATAGCCATAAACTAAAGACAGGCTCACCTTGCCAGCTGGGTTATTGCTGGTTCCTGCTGTAGCAATATATGATGGTTCCTGCTGCAGCACACTCCTGGCAGAGGGTGAAGACTTGAGTCTCAACAGAGTTGGCTGTGGATTTATCAAGTTGAGTAAGTGATAGGTTGTAATTTTTTTGATTGTATGTTTTTCGTATTAATAATAATTTTTGTTCTTCAGTTACCTTTTAGGATCGGCAAGTCCTTTTCTTTTAGACAGTAAAACTAGGTAGGTGCGCTTCAGGTTGTTTGGTACCTAACCTAGTTAGGGGCCAAAGTCAGTGGAACCTAGTTGCAGTCAATGTTAACATAGGTTTTACGTTCTGGTCTGCTAATTTTTTTGTCTTTCAAACTTTTGATTTGTAGTGTGTTTCTTTATCTAACTTTAGTTATAAATACCCAATTGAGTTTTGAAACAACTAGGTAGGTAATTTTACTGCCTTTTGCCTTGCCATAGTGCATTAAGTGAGTAGTTTGACTTCAAGGGAAGTTTTAACTACATAAAGTTATAAAATGGACAAACAGAATGAGATAAATACTAAGAGACCAAGAAGTCCAGATGATGATTTGACTCCTACAAGTAGGCAGATGAATAAAAGAGAAAATTGCAGAATTACCCCAGAAAATCTATTTGGAAACATGCACTCAAAATCTATACTACGCCAGAGTGTATCTGAAGAAAATATAGCTGCAAGTGCTTTAGTAAATCTTAATACGAATTACCTGAATAAAGTTTTCTATGCACCTGCAGATGGGGAAGTGTGCAAAAGATGTGAGCAACATATTGCCACTCTGACAACAAGGAACAAGAGTCTCGAAAAAGAAAATGCAGAATTAAGAAATAGATTAGACGTGACTAGTGATCAGAATAATAAAGTGGTTAATTTGGATATCAAAGAAGAAATACTGCAAGATTTAAAAGGGAAAATTAAAACATGTCTAGACTACACAACAAAGGAATGGAATAATGAAATTGAAAAATTGTATGCGATAATGCAAGAAAAATTTAAAGAATATGAAAATAACCATGATCACATTATAGATGAAATAGAACACTTACAGCAAGAGATTAAAGCTTGCGATGCGAAAATAAAGTTTGCTCCAATGACAGAACAAGAGCAGCAAAAAGAGCAGAATTCAAGAAATGAGACAAGATCTTTTTCTGAAATAGTAAAAGAAACTCACAAACGAGAAATAGTGAAAACTTTAAAAGAAGACCAGAATTATCAAGAAGAACAACTCACAAATAATCAAAATGCAACTAGTAACAACAACCCAGACAAAGACAGAAGGAAATCAAATCTAATAATATATAATGTACCAGAATCAGAGAGCAAAATACCAACAGAAAAAAATGAATATGACCTTGATCAATGCAAAGAAATATTTGAACATCTACAGATATATTCACATGATATTCTTCAGATATTCAGATTGGGAAAGAAATTAGAAGATCAAGAACGGCCAAGGCCAATGCTGGTAAAACTAGATAGTGAGAAAACAAAGTGGGCAATTCTCGGGAAAGCAAAACAACTAAAAAACTCCTCTAAATTTAAACAAACATACTTAGCAGAGGATATGACTAAAGAAGAAATGGAGATAAGAAAATTACTAAGACAAGAACTGCAACAGAAAATAGATCAAGGCATTGCATGCACGATAAAAAACGGAAAAGTTATAGAGACTGCCAGCAAGAACAAGATGAGCCTATCCCGATTTATAATAGAGAAAAGGAAAAACCAAACCAGAGAACGATACAAAGACCCAATGAACTAACAAAAAATATTAAGTTAAACTTTTTAAATGTGCAATGTTTGACCCAATCAAAACTTATTGAAATAGAAGAAAGAGTAACAGATGGAAATATTTTTTGCTTAGTGGAGACGCATCAAAAGAAGATAGGTCTTAAAACATGTAACAATCTTAATTATATTACAAAATTTAGAACAGAAAATGATAAAAAAGGTGGAGGGATAATGGTGTTATGGAGGAAAAATGAAAATATTACTATTTCTGAAGAAAGTAGTTCACATCCAGATGTACTATGCATTCATATTAAAACTGAAAGTTCAAATTTCTGGCTAATTTTAACCTATTTAGCTACAAATGATGATACTAGAAATGCTAAAATTTACAAAGAGTTGAATGCCATGTTAAACAGATACCAAAATGATAAGATATGCCTTCTAGGCGACTTCAATGGACATATTGAAGCTGTTGGTTGGCATAAGACAAATAATAACGGCAAGAAACTTCTGGAATTTGTAGATAAATTTAACCTAGGAATAATAAACCTGGATAATAATTGCTCAGGAACAACTACAAGAGAACAAAATAGAGTAAAAAGCTGCATAGATTTTTGTTTGATGAACGAGAGAATGTACTCTAATTTTATAAAAATGATTATAGACGAAGATAGAGAGCACATAGATTTTTCAGATCATAATCTAATCACTGTACACTTAAACCTAGGGATAGAGACTTCATTTAATTATAAAATAGAAACTATAACTTATAACAAAAGAGCCGGAGACTCTATCAATAAGTATGTAGAATACATAATGGAAAATATTGATACGCATAATATTAATAGTATCATAGACTTAAATCAATTAATCAGGGAGGCACAAGATAAATTTATTAAAGCTACAGCTACAAGAAGATACAATACACAGGATGAAGTAGAACCACCATGGATAAACAAAACTATCAAAAGAAAGATATCAAGAAGAAGAGCCATAAATAAAAGCAGAAGAAAGGAACAAGATCAAGAAAAGCTGCAAGATCTACAAAAGCAATTTGATGAACAAAAGCAAAAAGTACAGTTAATGGTTGCAGAAGCAGTTGAGAAATATGAAACACAGCTAACTAACAAGATTAAAGCAGACCGAAATAAAAAGATATGGCAACATATAAATACGCTTAGAGATAGAATTCCAAATAAACGAAAACTGACAACTATATATGATAATGACAAAAGAAAGATAAAAGACAATGATGTTAAAGGCTATATAGAAAACTGTTGGAAACCTATCTATAATATGGCTAAAAATGAGATACCAGAGAAATTTAATTATGAAACTCGGAAAAATTATAGAGATACTTTTGAGAATGGAATTAGTAAAGGAAGATACATAAAAAACATAGATATAACTAGCGGAAACATACAGTATAATACGGAGACAATTAATGTTCCTAATAACCTAATAGAACATTTTGATGCAGTGATGCAAATTCAATACGACACCACAAGAATGCCATACCCAATAATAAACATAACAGACATTGAAAAACTTTTGAAAAAATTAAAACCTTTTAAAGCCCCTGGACCAGATTTGATTCAGCCTGAACTTTTTAAGTACCTAAATGGGAACACAAAAATTTTATCCATAATAAAAGACCTTCTAAACAAAATCATTCAGGAAGCAAAAGTACCACAAGAATGGAAATTATCAAACACAACCTTGATACCCAAAAATCCCAAACCAAAACCAATTGAGATGAGACCAGTTGCAGTAGCTGATGTGTCTTATAAATTACTGATGGGTTTTTTAAAGGAGAAAATAGAATCGTATCTAAAAGAAACCAATCAAATAAACAATCTTCAGACAGGAGCCACTACAGGCAGGAAAGTGACTGAAAATGCCCATATTATCAACTATTGTATTGAGAACACCTTCAAAAATAAAAATGAACTATATATTTTAAGTACTGACTTTCAAAAAGCGTTCGACTCAATAGAAAGATTTCAACTAATAAAAGTACTTCAAGATTTCAAAATTCACCCAAATATAATCGAGTTAGTAGCAGATATATATACAGAAGACAAAACCTATCTATATTTAAATAAAGAAAAGATCACTGAAATAGACATCGCATCAGGAATTAGACAGGGTTGTAATTTGTCTGCACTACTATTCGTTATGGTGACCTACAAAATAATTGAAGAGATACAGAAGCTAGACTGCGGATACAAAGAAGAAAGATTGCATATAGGCGCCCTTTTTTATATGGACGACTCTGTAATCTTTGCAAGCAATGAATACGAATTAATAAAGGTAACTAACAAGATCGAGAATATAAGTGCAAGATATGGTCTCAAACTAAATCGAAACAAATGCAAAATAATGGCAGTAAATGTAGCAGACAATCAAATAGAAGAATTAGTAGATATACAAGTGGTGAATGAATTCAAATATTTAGGTATATGGATAGAAAATAAGAGAAAGTGTTTTACATCACATTTGAATAAAACTTGGATAAATAGTGAAAAATACATAAACCAACTTTATGGAATATTAGGGAACTCTTGTAATAGGCTACTAATAGGAAAATGCTATTGGAAAAGTGTAGTCTTACCATCCATATTATATGCCTCAGAAATAATACCCCTCACAGAAGAACAGATAAATAAATTTCAGATAAACGACAACAGAGCTTACCGATACATTCTAAATGTCCCAAGATATACTGCTGTGGAATTTCTAAGAGGTGAGGTAGGCGCATCATCTGCAAAGGCACGTGACATGAAGAACAAACTACTTTTTGTGAAGCATTGCATTGGAAATACGAATGGTAATCAAATTATAAAAGAAATCATGGTTAAAGAACTGCATACAAAATCTACTGCTCTAGCAAAACAAATATATAAATATTTGGACACTTTGAACATTACGCTAGAACAGCTTAAAATAAAACAGATTAATGATATAAAAAATGAAATATACATATATGATACAAGAGTATGGAAAAGTAAAATGGAAAGTAAAACTTCATTAAAATTGTACTCAGAATATAAAGTTGCACCTCAAGGAGAAGAATGGTTTAGAAATGGCTATAAATTTTCAATTTTCATGAGAGCTAGAGCTGATGCATTAAATCTAGGTTGGCGAGGAATGTCAAATTCTAAAAACTGTCCTTTATGCATGAGCCAGAATGAAACACTAGAACACTTCTTACTCGTATGTCCAGAACTCCAAGTTTTTAGAAACAATTTTATTGAACTTCAGCTTCCAAGAATAGAGAATCCGACAGAATTAATGAAATCACTCCTCATGTTTGAAAATAAGACGGAAACTAACAATAGATTTAATAGTACAAATAACCTTTTTTCTAACCAAGTAAATATAATATATAATTTATGGAAATCCAGAGAAAAATTAATTAAAGAAAGATTAAGTTAATCATCTAAATAAATCAAACAAGGCAACAACTGAATCAAGAAGAGGCGTAACCAAGCTCTCCAATCTTCGTTTTTATCCTGATCCTGATCCTGATACTGAGGTGAATGAGTATGTTAAGCCATTGCATCGAGTTGTGTTTGCGAAGTTTAATTTTGACCTTGTGAGAGTGTTAGAATTAAGAGTTTTAACTTTTAAGTTTATTTTTAATGAGAAGAAGAGTGGTGGTAGTGATAGTGGCGCATTGAAAATCAAGTAAATAAGTGAAGTGTAATTGTGGTAGTGTTTTAATGTGGGTATTTTGCCCTACCCATGCTGCTTAGTTTGTGTCTTAGTTTTATTTTATTCTTTTTATTGACTTTGTATTTTCATGAGTGTATTTTGCACTACACTTGTTTAAGGTAATACCCAGAGTCCTAACAGAGTAGTTAGGTATATAGCATTGTCTTCCTCTAACTTGTACCTTTAATGACCCATTTCAAAAGAAAGGATATCTCCCCACTTGCAAATATGCCTGGTGGTGATAAAAATGAAAGTATTATGGATTCCACAAAAGATAATCAGACCCCAAAACGCCCTAAACCTGATTACAATAAAGTACCTAAATTTAACTTTGAAAACAGTAAAGTTAATGATAAAAAGAACTTGACAGATGAAAACTTTTGGTCTAATGCTCAGAAAGCGAAAGACTGTAGAAGCTTGACAAGTGAAGAAACTAATGACCTATCAATTTGCAATACGTGTAATACAAAAGTTGGTAAAATAGGCTTAATGTGTGACAATTGTGAAACTTGGTACCACATAAATTGCCAGAACATTAATGAAAGAGAATACAAGATGATAGATGAGCTTGATGACAAGGTTAAATGGTTCTGTAAAAATTGCAGTGAAGAGGACAGCTTCATAAGCAAACAAAATGTGTGTTTAAAAGAATCAATTACTAAACTTAATAATGATATAGATGCTTTAAAAACTGAAATACAACAATATAAATCAATAGAAAATGAGGTAATTACAAATACTGCTGATACTGACATGAATCATGAAAACTTAAACTTCCCGCAAGTAAATCAGAAAGCACTAGAAACTACCTTTAATAAATTAAAAGCTGATATTATTAATGAGTTCAATATACTAAAAGTCCAACTTCAGAATGATGTACTAAAGAATATGAAAAAAGATTTACTAGACGAGGCTAAAAAAGATAATATTAATAAAAATAGGGTAAACAATCTTATATTCTATAATATATATGAATCTGACTCAAATGACCCAAAAGAAAGAGAAAGATATGATTTATGTTTAGTTCAAGAAATATTAGAATTTGGAGTACAAGCAGATTCATATTGGATAGAAAAGATTATTAGATTAGGGAAGAAGCAAGAAAACATGCTCAAACCTAGACCTATTTTAATTAAATTATCCAATAGTGCTGATAAATGGAGCATATTAAGAAATGCAAAGAACCTTAAATATGCAGATAATGAGATGAGAAGCGTTAGTATAACATCAGATTATAGCCCAGAAGAAAGAGAAGCCCAGAAAATTCTGGTAGATCAACTAAAAGAGAAAAGAGCAAGAGGTGAATACCACTGGTATATCAGTAGAGGACAACTGCTTGAAAAGCAAAATTTAAACTAAATAAGAAGTTAGATAATGTAATCAATAAGGAAAAACAATTTAAAAAGTTAGACTCAGATAAATTCTTTGTATTAAATCTTTTAAATGTTCAAGGACTAACCCAAAGTAAATTAATAGAGATTGAAAATTTAATTTGTAACTCTAACAATATAGAAATTTTATGCTTAGTTGAAACTCACCAAAATTTTAATATACTATTTATGCACAACCAAATGAATTGTATACAAAAGAATAGGAATAGTAATGACAAGAAAGGAGGTGGACTAATGATTGCATGGAAGGATGATATTAAAGTTGAAGAAATTTCTAATGAACACCCAGATGTGCTTGCAGTAAATATAACAATCAAAAACATTTCGTACATATTAATTTTAACTTACCTTGCTACTAATGATGAACAGAGAAGTTTAAAAATTGAAAAAGAAATTATACAATTATTAAGAAAATATGAAGGAGAAAAATTAATCTTGTTAGGAGACTTTAATGGACATATCGGATTAATTGGGAATCAAAAAATAGACAGAAATGGGAAAAGAGTAATTAAATTGATTCAAAACTATGACCTAAGCCTATTAAACTTGGATGAATCGTGCCTAGGTAAAACAACATGGCAAAGAAATGAACAAAGGAGTACCATTGACTTTGCCTTGGTGAATAGTTCTCTATATAGCTACTTTTCAAATATGCTAATTGATGATGACACTGAAGGGAAAATGCTAGATATTTCTGACCACAACCTGATGAAAATTACATTTAAATATGAGGAGGTGATCAATAACAACCAAGGAGTAAAATACTTGACATTTAATAAAAAAAATGAGGCTTCTATTGAAAACTATTTAAGATATATACAGGAGAAGTTGGAGACGGTTAACGATATGGATACATTTAATAATTTACTGATGAATTCCCAAAACGAAAACTTACAGGTAACAATACCTAAGAAAATCACAAATAAAAATGAAACTGAACCAATATGGTTCAACAAAGAAATAAAAAAAGAAATATCTAAAAAAAGATGTATAAGTAAACTAAAAAGAAAAGAAGAAAACCCAGAAGAAAAACTAAAGCTAAAAGAAAGTTTTGATAAGCAAAGGGAGAAAATAGGGATATTAGTAAAAGAAGCCATGACTGAACATGAAAATAAACTAACTAAAGACATTTTAAAAGATAAAAATAGTAATAAGAAACTTTATGAAAACATCAACAAATTAAGAAATAAAAATAAGAAACCTGCCAACTCTGATTTATACGATTCAAATAATGAGAAAATATGTCAAGATAATGTTAGGAAAGAGATCTCAGAATTTTGGAGACCCCTGTACCAAAATTATAAAAATAATATAATTGATAAATACAATGTGGTTGAAAAAGATAAGTATATAAAAAGTTTTGAATCAGAAGAATTTGGTATAGGTAAATATATTAATGAAATCGTAATAGAAAATGGTAAATTTATTTATAATTATGAAACAATAAAAATTGATAATAGAGTAATCGAACACTTTGATTATGCAATGCCAACAGAAAGACCTATGGCTAGAATGAGGTATGATGGAATTACCTTAAATGATATCAAATCACAACTTGAGAAACTTAAAACAGGTAAAGCCCCAGGTCCGGATGCCCTAAAGCCTGAGCTCTATAAATATTTAGTTAAAAATGAGGAGATAATCAAAACCCTCAGTGTAATTTTAAATGATATTGTTGAAACTGGAGAGGTAACGGAATCTTGGAAACTTTCAAACAGCAAATTGATCCCCAAGAAAAAAAGACCAGGAGCTTCAGATTTAAGACCTATTGCACTCATGAACATATCTTACAAAATTTTGATGGGAGTCATAAAAGAGAAAATTGAACAACATCTAGTTAAGTTTGGTAAGATAAATGATGCGCAAACAGGAGCTACACAAAATAGAAGAGTGACAGAAAACATTTTTATACTTCATTGCTGCATTGAGAAAGCCTTCTTTACAAAAAAACCTCTATATGTACTGTCAATTGATTTTAAGAAAGCTTTTGATTCAGTAGACAGATACGAAATGTTAAAAGTTTTACATGAACTAAAAATACATCATAAAATAGTAAATTTAATTGCAGAATTGTACTCAAGCGACAAAACTAACTTAATTTTCAATAATAAAGAAATTGAACAAATTGAAGTATCTGCAGGAATAAGGCAGGGATGTAATCTCTCTGCCTTATTATTCATATTGATAACTTATAAGATTATAGAATCAATTGAAAAATTAGGATATGGCTTTAAATTTAATAATAACCTGAATATCTCTACACTCTTTTACATGGACGATGCGCTAATATTATGTCAAAATAAAGAAGATTTAGAAGGGTTAATATTTAGAATTTATAACATATGCATCAAATATGGATTGGAATTAAATAGAGAAAAATGCAATATAATAATATTTAATTCGAAAAATGAAGAACCTGAACATATTAACAATATTAAAGTTACTAAACAAATAAAATACTTAGGAGTCCTAATTGATGCGAAGAAAGATTGCTTTGCAACACATACTGAAAAAGCTGTAAACAAATCTTTAACACTTGCCAACCAGATCTACTCAATCTTAAATACTTGTTGCAATAGGCTTATGATAGGTAAAACATTTTGGAAAGCACTTGCCATGCCAAACTTTATGTATGCTAATGAGATTATGTGCTTTAAACAAGAGAGCATAGACACGCTACAAAAAATAGAAAATAAAGTTTATAGAGCAATATTACAAGTTCCAATGTATACTGCAGTAGAATTTTTGCGAGGTGAGATAGGAGCCTCCTCAGTCAAATCAAGATTTGCTAAGAATAAAATACTCTTCCTAAAACATGCACTACAACCCCAAGGTAATCAGATACTAAGGCAAATTATGATTAACTGTATTGAAGAAGGAAAAACTAAATGGATAAAAGAAACTAAAAAAATCAGAGAGGAAAATAATCTAACTATAAATGATATACAAGTACTTAATACTAATCAAATTAAGAAGAGAATTAACGACACTGATACAGATAAATGGAAAGAAGCTGTGAGTAAAAAGAAAACCCTTTTTTACTACTCTCAGTACAAACATAATGTTTTAGAAGAAAAGTGGTTCAAAAATGGAACAAAATATCTGTTGATGATGCAAGCTAGGAGTAATACATTAAAATTGAGATGGCGTAGTTACTTGCATGACAATATAAGCCAATGTAAACTATGTGAAGCTGCCATAGAGGACTTGGAACACTTTTTATTGGAATGCCCAAAGCTACAAATAATAAGATGCCAGTGTATATACTTACAACTTCCAACGAATGAAAATCGAAATCAAATAATAAAGAAGATGTTGCTGTTTGAGATGGATGAGCTTTACAATCAAGATTTTTATATAAACCTAATACAAAAAATGTGGAGTGCCAGACAAAAAATTATGGAACAATAATCTCTAGACTAATGTTATAAAATTATAGTATTAAATATTATAATTTAGGAGGCGGTACCCAGCTATTAATCCAACTCATTATCTGATCTGATCTGATGTATTACGTCTGCCAAGTAAATTAGAAAATAAAATAAATTTTAATCAAGAGCAAGCAACAACGAAAAAAGAAGAGGCGAAGCCAAGCTGTCAATCTTCGTTATTTGTTCAGTTTCAGGCGTTAGAGAGTCTTCCAATATCTTGTCTTGTCTTGTCTTGATCTGGTCGTTGTTTGTGCTTTTATTTAATTGTGTCTGTCGGGTTGTACCTATTGTCTTGTATATGAATATAGGTATATTTCTATTCGCAGAATTGGTATCTAACTGGCATTGCATTTTCTTTAATTGTGCATTTACTTTTAAAGTGTAATACCTACCTAACTTTATGAAGTAGGTTCCCTCCAAAATTGAACATATCAAATTGTTTTCAATTTTCTCAATAAGTTTTGATTTTAGGACGATGATATTTGTGACCCAACCAAGTAGGATCTTGGCCTCTGTCCTAATTAACAAAAATGGACAACCCCACCCCCCAAAAAAATGTTCTTTTTTTTTTGTTCTCTAGAAGGTATTTAGGTAACATGTTTCAGGTCAAAAACTTTCTGATTGATAA
>JBAGKJ010855538.1:0-11257 GCA_037179465.1 Phronima sedentaria | reverse complement strand
ATGGCATTTGTTATATGTAATTATTCACGTCTGCTGATGCTTAATTGTTTCATTGTTATTTTTAAAATCTGATATAGCTGAAGCATATATATGGTACACATATTAAAAGCCCGTCAGGTTCAGAAAAATCTCGCTCCAAAATTTTATCAACACTGAGAGTAGAGAGGCGAAAACTTTCTATTCATGGGACATGCATGATTCGTGTCAAGTATCTACTGCAGTATTTACACGACCCAATTTCCTGAAACATACTGCAAGAAGGAGATTCCATAGCCACGAGTAGATATCAAATACCACAGCCCAGGGGCGGCTGCTTCTTCCTGAAAAAGAACAGCACAGTAAATAGTATCTAATCTGACTATGTATAAAGTTGCATCAACTACCTATAAATGTGTGTTTTTCAAAATTCTTCTATTTCAATTAAACTTTGTATTCAAATGTTTTTATCAACCTAAAACTAAGGAAGGCGGTGTACAGTGCATCAAAATTATTAAAAGTGATGGAAAATATTAAAGAGAGAGCTCACCGATAGTCTGTAGAGAATTTGCCTAGCCCAAGATTCCCCACCTTGTTTGGGACTGGGAACTTTGGAATCGGCCCCACAACGTGACCAGTTTGGTCTGAAGCACACGTTTGCTAGTTTTAGTGTATGTTTTATTGTAACTCTAGGTAGGTGATATATTGTTGAATATTCTGCCGGCAGAGTTGGCGAAGCTTCCTAACGAGGAGTTGAGCACCAACATGAGTGTGAGCGTAGGAGATGGCCGCACGGCGTGGCATCGCTCCCTCAGAGTTTACTTCAATCAGCGACTTTCAACGTCTGTGGTGCCGCTGGGCCGCCCTGGGCTTCCCAAGCCCCGGCGAGCCGCCATCACCGGCACCAGCGACCCCGCCGCCGCCACTGTGGTCGCCAACCGCATCCTCCTCAGGTCTGAGAACCGGCCGGCGAGAAGACTCCAGATGGCGGTCAAGGCTAACCGTCTGCAGAAGCACTTCCGCAGCCAAGTACAGAATGCGGGCTAACGCGGCTCTGCGGGGCGACGCGACGCTGCGTGGCCGTGCTCAACCACTGTACTGTGCCTCATTATCATGTGAATGTAGTCAAAATAAATAGCTGGCCTAAAGTCTGCAAATCAAACTTTTGGGCGGAAGCCCCAATTAAGAGGCTTTTGATCGTTTTGAGCGTCAGGCTGGTTTAAATATCCCAAAGTTTAATTCGAATGGAAGTTCCGTAATTAAGCCTTTCGTAACAAAGTCTGCCTTACCTACTTTGTGGCAGATAATAACTTTGGGCACTTTTGATTAATTTTGAAGCATGATGCCCTGGCTATCTCCGGCAGGGTCATTTAGAGTCTGACATATTGGCTTTGATCATGGCCACTGCTTGTATCGACGCGGTCCTGGCTAGTGTGTCGCCACCTCACCAGAAATTGATGGCCATTTGCAATATATGTTATAGGCTTTGTAAGATAGTGTACGTTGCTGTGCTGAATATACTGCATGGCAATATTTTTTTTTTTTGTGATAATGTCTTTGACTATTAAATGGGTATAGTTTTTTTTTTTTTTTTTTTTTTTATAAGTACCCAAAAGCTTACTGGATATTTTGTCTTGTGTGATCGCATATCTTTGTGGTACGTTGAAAACTAGAGATAAGTGTGTGATTAATATTTTTAAGCTTGTGTCGTAAGTGGTGTGATTCTGATAAACAGACTATTTTCTTAGGTAGGATTTCTCCGTTATGACAGAAGTATCAATAAATTATTTAGTATAGTCCCTTCCACTCTTAGTTTATATGAAAATTACATTTTTTTCACAATTCTTATTATTTACCTAGTAGGATTTTTTCGACAGACCTTTTTATTAAGCAGTATACTCTTGTGTTACGAATAGAGCTTCTACAGGGTTCGTAGCGGTCAGTAAAAGTCAGTAAAGGTCAGTAAATTTGATTTGTAGTCAGTAAAAATGAGTTTTTTGAAAAAGGTCAGTAAAAGTCAGTAAATTTGAAGGGTTGTCAGAAAAAAAAACAATTTTTAGAGTTTTTAGCAATTAAAATAAGTTTAATAACCTATACCTTCCTTGTATGAACAATATACAAACGTGATTATCAATTATAACTTATAATGAAGACTGTGTATTTCATCAGGATTACATGTTGAGTATAGATATTTTCATTGGTTTATCTCTATGAGAAATTGAGAATAAAATTGAATCTGACACATAAAGCTAAATTTCATCACTACAAAATGGTATCATACGTATCATTGTTTCCACCAGGTGTAGTTTACAGTACACCTTGGCATGGCTATATAAATTTTGAGATTTTAAAATCACTATCCAAGAGTAGAGACTGCAGGCATTTATAAGGGAATAACTATTTACTCAGCCGTGTATTTCTAATTAGAATATTCAGCTGTATGTATTGATATTGGATTTGTGGTCAGTATTTTTGCTATTTATATAAAAAGACAGAAAATTGTGTCCAAAAAATTCTGCTGTATGTATTGATATTGGATTTGCAGTATTAGTAATTTTGCTAATTATATAAAAAAGTAACAGTGCTCTTCCAAAATTCACCAGCAATCTTCAAGGAAAACATACTAAGTCAATCTCTCTCCTTTGTCCTTTCACCCTCTAGGTAGGCAGGCCCCTGGTCAAAATTTTGGAAAATTAGCTTCACATTTGGTTTGAGCATGCTAAAAAACACTTTAGTTCAGTTTCATAAAAATCTGACAAAAAAATAACTGATATTTTCCAACAATTACCTGTACTGGGCCATGCATTAGCAATTTTATTTTATTTTTATTTTAGATTTATGTTCTATTGTAAAACCTAATAATTGTACCAGATTTGGTGGCTCTACATAAAATTAAAAGAATATATTTGAATTAGGACAAACAGACAAAAAAATATTTATAACCGTGTTGTGCTTATTATGACGAAATAAGTTTAGTAAAACCAATCATCAAAAGATATATGCCACAGACAAACATCCCTAGGACATACATAATATGCCCAATTATATCTTTATTTGTAGGCAGATGGTGCTAAGTCAAATGGCAATGTATTTTAGCTGATAGACGTAAACTATCCTAACATAATCTGACAAAATTATCTTAACTTAACAAAACTATCCTAGACTAACTTAACCGTCGGCCAAATGACAGCCGCCCAAATAACTGTCTGACAAATAACTCAGCCATTTGACCTAGCATCAGATATGCATCATTTATTTGTACAAAATGCAGTATATGCCTTATACAAACATTTTATGTCATAGTTTTGTACATATTTATACTTTAATTGATCATAAAGTGTTTGAAAAACGATTGTTTCGAAATTATCCAAATAAAATTACCTAAAAAAGGGTCAGTAAATTTGGTTTGAAATGGTCAGTAAAAGTCAGTAAATTTGGGTCCTGAAAGTCGCTACGAACCCTGATTGTGATCGACGAAAGATCCCGCAATTAGAGAAATTTGACATGGATAGAGATGATTTATTGGAATATCTTGAGGAATTTGAAGAATATTGTTCTGAAAATATAAAGGGAGATAGTCAACAATGGCTTAAAGAGCTAGAGAAGCTATTAATCGGTGATGCACAGAAAGCTTTTATGGCTTTAAGAGAGAAAAAAGACTCTTACTATAAATTTAAAGCCAAATTCATACAGTGCTATAAAGATATGAAGGAAATAAGGAAAGAAAAAGCTAGAGACAAATTTAATAGTCTAATAATTGAGAGGAATGAAGATTTGTTTTTATTTAGTAGGCGGCTAGAAGCTCAGTTCCAAATTGCATATCCTAAAGTATCAGAGACTAAACTTCAAATAAGTGATACGCTGCAAAGGAAATTTTTAAAAGCTGTGCCAAAATCATTCAGTGGCATTATTGCCTCTAAGTCTTTATCCTTAAAAGTCGAAGGTGAAAAATTGACTTGGAATAGTATACAGAAATATGCCCGTTATACGGACATTGAAAAACTAAAAGCTAAAGAAATTGAAGAGAGCCCTCTGGAAAAAGAGATATTAATTAATGTGGAAAGCAGAAATGACACTTTGGGAGCCGAGAGGTATTCGGGTAAACACGGCGCTATCCCAAAGTACAATGATAAGAACAAATATCAACAACATTCACGTAGTAACATGGGGCAATATCAATTAGATTCTGGAGTAAAAGGGAGATACTCTCAACAAGATTCACGAAACCATAAAAATTACAATCCAAGTTCTCATAGGAGTAATACAACAAATAAACCTTACAACTCAAACTATGATGCTCCTTATCCCCCACGTAACTTAAATGATAGAGTTCACGATAATTATATTCAAAGACAACGAGATACTTCTACTGTTCATTGCTCATATTGTAATCGTAGAGGCCATAATCGAGATGATTGCAGAGTAAGGTTGAATTTATGTATTATTTGTGGTAAAGCAAATCATACAAGAGAAAACTGCTTCTATAACAAGAATAGAGCTCATAATAGTAGCCCAAACAGGCAAAGAAATGAACATAATTCTAATAGAACCCAGTTAAGGCAGCCCAGCAATAGATCGGGAAACTAGAAAGCTCTGGGGGACTTGGGAAACCAACTAGAGCACAAGCCTTAAGACCCCATAGTAATAAATTTGAAGTTTTACATGATTACGTGCGTGATGTTGAGGACATGACAGAACATATTCCTGATGATATTGATGCAACGCAAACAATATTTGCTAATATACATCGTGAACAAGAGATTTTCATACAACCAGTTCAAGAAAATCTCTCAAAACAGAACATTACAGGTTGTAGATTGAAAAATAGAGCGAGTGCAATTACCAATATTATTGATTCAAAAATTGATGAAGTTTCACAGGTAAATTCCAACAATAGTTTTCAGAACCCCATTACCGATACAAAATTAAACTCTGAAACAGTCAATTTTTCTGTAAATTTTCAGAAATTAGAACCAGCAAGAGTCATGATGTTACCAGTAAAAATTCATAATATCAGAACTGAATGCTTAATTGATACTGGAGCCATAGGCAATTTAATACAAGAGTCTGTTGCCATTAAAACAGGACTCATTATTGACCCACATAAAGAAACAAGTATTAGAGGATTAGGCAGTAATAATGTTGAAACACTTGGCTCTACATTAATTGATTTTAATATCTGTGGAATAGAAAAACGAATGTTTATAAAAAATAAATTTACAGTAGTCTCAGATTCTATTATAAAGTATCCAGGAATTTTAGGACGAGAATTCTTGAGTAAATATGGAGTGTCTATAAATACTTCGAAAAATAGAATTGCAATCCCGGCAAAAGATGGATCTAGAGTACAGTATGTTATGAAGAAGGAGGGCAAGTGAAACAAATATTTTATGAAAATCTGAAAATTTATGCAGAGAGTAATATGGAAATTGGTAGTGACGATTTTCATGAGGTTGCTTTTCAGTTTCATATTCCTAAAGAAACAAATCAGGAGTTAAATTTATATTATGATGGTAAATGCAAAAACAGAAAAATTGAAGGCTTAGAAGGGATTATAGATAGCAACCGACAAGGAAAGGTTTTCATAAGAAAGAAGAAAGGAGAAACGCCTAAGATGGTGAAACTAAAGAAAGGTGAGGTAATTGGTTCCGTGTTTTCTATAGTAGAAGTGGAGGATGAAGTTAAACCCGAGAAAGAGTGGAATTTAGTGGATATTAAGACAGAAGTTGACATTGGAAATTTGGATGAAGTTCAAAAGAAATTAGTACATGATATGCTGATGGAATCAAAGGATGTCTTGTGTAGTAATGATTTTGATATTGGACATGCCAGAGTGAATCCTCATAAGATAGAATTAACGAATTACACTCCAATTTGGCAAAAAACCCGTAGATTTTCTGATCCAATAAACAAAGAAATTGAAAAACAGTGCCAGCAACTTGAAATGTTAGACATAGTGGAAAAATGTAATTCACGATGGTTATCCCCCATAGTGCCGGTACGTAAACCAGACGGAACATTACGACTTTGCATAGATTACAGAAAAATAAATAGTGTGACAAAACCCATGAATTTTCCAATACCTAATTTAACCGATTCAATCTATAGTGCGCACAACATACAATATTTTTCAAAAATCGATTTAGTTAAAGGATATTACCAGATTCCCATAGACAATAGTAGCAAGAAGTATACAGCATTTAGTACACCCTCCACCCAGTACCAATTCAAACGATTACCTTTTGGCCTTCGAAATAGCGGAGTGCAATTTCAGAGGAACATGCAAGAAATCCTGAGCAAATTTAATACGCAACGCATAATAGTATATCAAGACGACATTCTAGTCATGTCTACAAACTTTGAGGAACATTTGGACCTCTTGCGGAAAGTATTACATACTTTAATGATCCATGGCTTAAAAATTCAAGTGGCCAAGTACTAATTTTTCAAGCATGAGGTATCTTACTTGGGCCATATAATTAACAAGAAAGGAATAAAAAAATCTCCTGACTTCATAAGAAAAGTAACAGAGTTCCCAAAACCAAGCAATGTGACTGAACTTCGCCAGTTCTTAGGACTGGCGAATTTTCAAAGAAAATTCATAAATAATTTTTCCACAATTGCCAGACCTCTCTCTGTTTTGACAGGGGGAGCCAAGAGAAAAAAGCTAGAATGGAATGATGAAATGAACAATTCTTTTGAGTCATTAAAGGCAGAGTTAGGTAGAGAACTGGAGCTGGCTTTCCCAGATTATGGTCCTGAAGCCGAACCTTTAGAATTATATACGGATGCCTTCAAAGTTGGTGCAGGCGCATGCCTTATCCAAAAACAGGATGGAGAATATCGTCCAATTGCATACGCATCTACTGCTTTTTCAATTACTGAGCAAAACTACCCAACAATTGAACGTGAACTGCTAGCAATAAGATTTGGTGTGAAGACATTCCGTTCTTTCTTGTTCGGAACCCAATTTGTTATTTTTACAGACCAGAGACCATTAACATATTTGCATAATATGCAAAAAGAAAATGCAAGGTTAATGAGAACTATTTCGGAATTACAAGATTATAACTTTCAGATTAAATATCGACCAGGAAAGTTAAATCAAGCAGCAGACACTATGAGCAGAATATTTCCGAAAATAGAAGGAGATTTACAAAGTACAGCTACAGGATTTTATTTACCTGAAGGTTTAAGAATAACAGAGAAGGTTGAAGGAGGAGGCGACTCTCTGTTTGAAGCTGTTTGGATATTGTTAGAAGGGTGCGATAGGGATGATAGACATTTGAGAAGAACTTTACCATTAGATCATCTGAAACTTAGGTCAATCTTAGTTGATGAATTGTTGGAACACTCAGAAAAATATCTGATCAAGTTGGATAGATATGAACGGAAAATATTAAGGAATATGAAAAATCAAGGAGTATTGCCACGACAGGAAATTTTATTAGCCGCATGTGAAATCTTCGATGTAAAAATATTGGTACACCATGGTATGGCTTACCCACTCGTGTATGAAAGCAACCATAAAACTGAAAAATCTCCAGTGCTCCATCTACAATGTTTAGCAAGCATACATTTTAATCCCTTGACGAGTAATAGAAAGTATCAGCATATTAACATTGACAAAAATATCCATAAAGTGCAGGAGACTATGGACGAAACACATCAACATCACATTGAAGAAAAACCCTATGATGTATCTTATCAAGCAAAACAATATGAATGTGATTGTCAGTGTACTCATGATTTGAATAGGAGAAGTTGTTATGTATTCAACTTGGGAAGTGTTAAGTTTTGCGCTTTGCTTGATACTGGCGCAGAGATTAGTATAATTTCAGACGAATTATGGGAGAGGTTGAGTGAAGATAGTAGATTAGAATTGGAGAAATGCAACGGAGAAGTGTTACAAGGTATTGGTGGAAATAAAACGGAAGTAATAGGAATAGTTAAGTTGAAGCTTGAGAAAATGGGAATTCAACATGATAAAGAAGTACCCTTTGCTGTTGTGAAGCAAGACAGTATGCCTTTTTGTTGTATCATTGGCATGAACTTTCTTAAAGCGAACAGTGTTGTTATAGACTTTGATACTAAATTCTTAACCTACACTGATGAAGATTTAATGTATCCTTTAAAAATTTATAAAAATGATGACAAAGAATTTATTTCATTTTTTGGTGCAATGTCATCGTCAGTAGAATCATGTACAAAGGAGCGTTCAAATGAATCCGATAAGGAATTGTCTGACTCTAATCGTGATTCCATACAAGATTTGGACACAGCAATGGAAAACGTGAGTTCTGATGATGTATCCGGTGGACTAGAAGATACACTTAATGTGAAATATAGATTCACAGAAGATATGTTAGATATACAGGACAGAAATCATGCAATTCGGATGCTCCGGCCAAAGATAAGAGAACGTGTAAACCCAAAATACTGGAAAGAAAAACCATTGCGCCAATTCAAGAGGTATTATAGCTCTCTCCAATTTATAGATGGATTAATATATCGTAAAACTGAGCGATATACTTCTATATTATTACCATTTGATATGATTGTTGATATGGTACATAAAACCCATCTAAACTTAGCCCATATAGGCAAGATGAAACTACTGGATATGATCCAAAGACAATATTGGCACCCGGCTTTGGAGAAGATTGTATTGGACATATGTAAGTCATGCCCACACTGTCAGATCTTCAAATGTTCAAACCAGAACATTTATCCACTAACTTTAAAAATAGTTACCAGTTACCCATTTGAATTATTATCTATTGATCTGTTACAGTTACCAAAAAGTCCATCTGGTAATATTGCTGTCGTGGTAGCAATTGACCATTATAGCAAATGGCTCACAGTTATACCAATTAAAGACAAGAAGTCCAACACAATAGCAAAAGTAATGAAAGAGAGAATATTGCCAGGCTTGCCAAAGATACCTACAAAAGTACTGTCTGACAATGGACCTGAATTCAGGGGTTCACAGTTTAATGATGTTCTTGATGCATACAATATAGAACACATATACTCTACGCCATATAAAGCTTCATCTAATGGATGTGTGGAGCGATCAAACAGAACAATTATTCAACTATTAAAGGGATTACCTACAAAGAATTTTCGTTGGGATGAATGTATTCAAGAAACTGTGGTTATCCATAACACCACAAAACATTCAGCTCATGGCAAGTCCCCATCTGATGTAATCCTAAAAGAAAGTCATGAGTATGAAAATAGATTGTTACTTAATAAAGGAACAGTTATGCAATGGAAATTAGGTCATCCCAAATTCTTTCCTTTCAAAGTTGGCGATAAAGTACTTAGAAAAGTACAGAGAATTGGGAATAAGCTTATTGATAAGCTTAAACCTAGGTACGATGGACCCTTTGTCATAAGAAGAGTGCAACCAAATGAGGTTACATATGTACTAAATAAAATAGGCAGTGAAAGTCCACAAGATGCGAAAGTGCATTATAGACAAGGGAAAAAGTTCATTGAATTGCCAAAATATTTACAGAATTATGTGAAATTTAAAAATGTTGAATGTACATCTGATGCGCTTGGTGAGTTGGATACAGTTGTATTAGGCTCTATGAAAACTATCCCATTTGGTACTAACAATAGTGAGCCTGATTCATCGAGTTCTATAGAATTGAGTGAATCCCCTAATCACAATAAAGACAAGAGTTCAGAGTTGAAATTACTTAGGAAGCTTATTATTCCATTCGTAGAAAGAAGAAGACCTAATAGACAGGACAATAAGGAATCAATATATACCAAGAGTAGTTCAGATACCATAAAAAGTAGCAGTGATACAGACAGTGGTTCTCCAAATTTACGACTTGTAAGTGGAAACATAGATTACAGAAACCTCGACAAAAAAAAATGGGAATCTACAATTTCCAAGAAGAAATGTACCGAAAGGACTAAGTCTTCTAAAAAGCAAATATATTCTAGTATAAAGGAGACTGGTTGCAAAGCAAATAATACACAGTATGCGGTGGCCTTAAGTAAGCTTCATTGCACTGAAGCTATAGAGAAGCTGGGAAATTTAAAGTTTGATGCATGGACATCAACACCCAAAAGAAATGGTTTAGAAATTGTGGTAGGAGTACCAACACTTTCTACAATCATGAGTAGATCGCAATCTTGTCCTAATTTGAATAATAAAATAGTGGACAGCTTAGAACCGGAAGGTGATCTAAGTAATAACTTAGCATCCTGCAATATAAGCACTGGAGTGGGATTTTCTAAGTTTAACAATAATAATGTAGAATCTTGCAGTGTAAGTAATGGAACAGAATTTTCTGGATTTAACAGTAATGAAATAGAAAATTTAGGACTCGAAAATAAGCTAAATAATTTGAAGCAATGTTGTGGTATAGAACCCATTAATTCACTAATGCAGGATATTGAAAAGATTTGGACTTACAATGTATCAAATATTGAAGATAGTATAAGTGAAATGTCAATTAGTTTGCAAACATGCGAGAATCAATTAGAGGAAATGATTAGGAAGGTGATTAGAAATGAAGCTGAAATAGCAGATGTTGGACCAAAAACTTTAGAAATGCTGAAGAATGTTAGGCTTAATCTAACTAATAAAAGTACACCAGACAGAAATATACGGATAGGAAATACTAGACTGTTAAGACAACTTTACAGAGGTAAATTAATGTGTAGTGAGAGCAGATTTAGACTGTCATCAGGAATGTCTGTTGATAGTGAAATACCAACGCCTAATATGGTACTTGATCTTCATTCCTCGGATCTACCTAATTATCCGTGTACGAGATCAAGAGGCACGGCGAATATTCATGAAAATGTGCAGAAAAATACTCTGGAATATGAGTTATTGAAGAAGAAAAAATAAATTATGCATCAATGGGAAAGATTTAAAGTATATTAAATAAATGAAGGGAGTGTAGTATAAAGTGTGAACAAGCACAATGTAGTCACTGAGTCATTTGCTGGGGTATTTTGGCTGTGGGCATGATGATTCGACAACGTTGCCGGGTCATTTGCCCACTTCCATTGTATTTTGGCAGGTGTAATGTGTGGCTGCATTCACTGTTTGTGAAGCAGATTTGTAATCATCATCCGTAAAATATTACTGACTAATTGTATGGACTACGAACTACATTTGACTTCTAAGGAAGTTCCACGCACATTCTTTTAACTTAATTGGAGTGTGCCTGCTAAAAGAAAATATATGTTCTAATAATTATCTTGGCTAGTCTTGTTTTGATTTCAGTGTTCAATTTGAATGGATGTT
>JBAGKJ010844428.1:0-11259 GCA_037179465.1 Phronima sedentaria | reverse complement strand
TAGTTTTATAGTCCCCAATCACAAGGTTGTGAGAGTTTCATAGTCCCCAATCACAAGGTTGTGATAGTTTTATAGTCCCCAATCACAAGGTTGTGAGAGTTTCATAGTCCCCAATCACAAGGTTGTGATAGTTTTATAGTCTCCAGTCACAAGATTGTGACAGTTTTATATTATCCCTAGACACAAGGTTGTGACAGCCCTTCATCATCTCAAAACACAAGGTTGTGATAGTTTTGTATTGACCTTGGTCACAAGTTTGTGATAATTTAATATTAGGGTCTCATTACAATGAAATGGAATGTTAGGTTGCTAAATTCTCAGTTAATTAAAGAAAGTTCAAAGTTCGATATGACTCGTAAAATATCTTATGGTAAATAGAGGATGAAATCTGTCACTCAGATATTGCGAGAGGATTACTAAGCATAGGAGTGACACCTACATTAATATCAGATTTAGTTTGTCTTAAGACACATTTCATATTCTGTTAGAATGACTTCCAAATTTGAGACAATTTTATGAGTATGCGGACCTGTGATGTAAAACCATGAAGTTTGATATAATTGAGTTGAAAATTGATTGGAATAATGTGAATATGTACATAGTGTTCTTGTTGGTAATAGTTGTTAATTAGGATAGTGTACATATAAGGGTATATCAAAACTGAAATAGTAATATATCTCATATTCATTGTATTTAGTTCAGTTTTACACCAACATAAAAATAAACTTAAATATAATACAAGCACATGGTCTGTGATTCAATTTAAATTGTTTGGTATAGTAAATAAATAAACAAGTCCTGCTGAAATTAAGTGCGAATTAGGTACCCTAATTGCGCACTAGAGGGGGAGGTATGTTATGGTGGTTTCAACTGTCATTGCTTGCTACAGAAATACATTTTATTAAAATAAATTTATTGTTTACTAATTAATCTTTGTTTAATTAGTTTATTGGTAGCAGGTGTAATAACCATCATAAACTAAACCTCTTACCCTCTTGAGCAGATGTACTTGGTAAATCGTAATTTATAAAAAAAAGCTTAATAGGTAAAATTATTAGTATTAACCTCTGGAGAACACTTCGTCACATGGATTTAATTGGCTTCAGTTCAAAGAGTCGATACATATTAAACTTGTAAAATTGTTCCTGCTTTATTTTTGAAAGGAGTCCGACCAACTACAAACAAATACATACATTTTATAAGAAGAGTAGCTCTTCTTCAAAGACCCACTGGGTTAGTTAATATTTGACTTTTTTATTAAGTACTTTCTAGTAGTAGAGTTTATATTATTAGTTTTAAGTACTAGTTTCAAAACCATGTATATATGTTGCGTATAGCTATATGTGTTTTTCGTTATTTCAGAGAGCTTCGAATTTTGGAGAATCTGTCTAAATTAAGGAGAAGGTTGTAGTGATTGAATACACGAGAAAGACTACAGTATTTTTCAACATCCCAGCGCCGGCCAGTATTGTCTTTTGTATCGTTCTTTTTTATAGTGTATTGAGTTGAGGGTTCTGTAGTTTAGTCCATATATTTAATAAATTAAAGAAAGCCAATTTACTAGATAGGATAAAGTTTGCCAGCTTTAAGCTCTATTTGGAAGTTATTTAGATTGAATTTCATATACTTTTGGCATGAGGCTTTTGTTAGTAGGGCACTCTTATGTGCGTGATCTCTCTCGATATATGCCCCATACATTCATGACTGCAGGGTTGCAGATTGAGGTAGACTTTGTTTATAGGTCAGGGGCTAACTACGAAACGTTCCTTAAAGACGAAAACCTTTGGGCTGAGCTGAGTGGGAAGCAACCTGACATAATACTGGTTATACTTGCTGCGAATTCAATCAGGGAAGACATTACAAATAGTGAAATCTATTCCCAGTGTAGGAACTTTTATAAACGTTTGCGCAGCATATTTGCTAGAGCTAAGATAGTTTCTGCACAAGTTGAACTTCGGTTCAACGAGATTGGAAACAATCGCAGAGTTCCGGTAGGAGGTGATTATCATCGCCGTAAAGTAGCCATAAATAACTTCCTCAAGACCTTAAAGGAAAAAGACCACATACTTATGGTAGGAGGCCCAAACAGGCTTGATGATCAGAACTTGTATAGAGACAAGTGGCACTTGAACGATCAAGGTCTTTTGAGGTATTTCAATGCAATCAAACGCACTATAAGATACCTGAGTGCTAGAACACGTTCTAACGTTCAGTCGAGGTTAGATTAGATCCTTTTGATCATTTGTGTAATGTGTGTCTGCGGACTTAGTCTGGGCTATCATTACATAATTCTTTTGGCGCCCGAACAGGGACCTGAACTATTTTTTGTTTCTGTGTAAAGTTTTTTTTTGTTTAAGATAAAATGGAATAATTTTCAATTAATAAAATAATGGAATAAGTTTGTTTAAAGGAATATTTGTTATTTAAGTGGAACGATTTAAAATATTTAAATTTTGAATCATATTAGTAAATAATACTAAATATTATTTTTTTTTTTTGTGAGAATTTGAAGCTTTTCAGTGGTTTAAAATGAGTGAGACTGAGAATAAAGTTGATGACGTGTACAGTGATAAAGGAAGTGTAGGTAGTAAAATGGAAACGGAAAGAGAAGCAGGTAGAGAAGGAAAGGGGAGTGATTTGAAGAGTTTTGTAGAAGAGGGTTGCAAATTGACTAATGATTTTCTGGATGCGGTGTGTGTAGAAAAGTTGGAAGATCTTGAAGAAGATGTGATTGGCCAATTTGCGGCATTGTTGGATCGAGTGAAGAGATTTAAAATCAAAAGAACTGATAACCATGACATGATAAAGGAGGAAATTGATCGTAAAAATGTTACTCCATCATCTTTGAAAAGCGAGATTAAGCGTAAGGATTCAACTAGTAGTGACACAGTAGGAAGTTCTGATTGTTCAAATTTTTTCAAACTTAAACATGCTACGAATAGCGACACAAGCTCAAAAAGTATAAGGCGGCAGCATGTTAAGAATAATAAGAAGGATAATAGTAGAGTGAGTAATCAGGACTTACTTATCAAGATGCTTCAACATATTGATAGTAGAAAAATCCCGGAACTTGAAGAATATGATCCTGATAAAGAAGACCTAGAGAGCTTCCTGGATAAGTTTGAAGAGCATTGTCAAGGAAATATAAAGGGAGGAGAATCATATTGGTTTAGAGAATTGGAGAGTTTATTGTCTGGAGATACACTCAAAGCGTATCAGGCAATTAGAGAGAAGAAGGATTCATATAGAACTATGAAAAGGAAATTAATTCAGTGGAACGAGGATATGAGAGATTTAAGGAAGGCAAAGGCACGCGAACAGTTCTTTGATATGAAACCAAATGTAGAAGAAGGGCTGTATTTGTTTAGTAGTAGGTTGGAAGCACAATTTAGGATTGCATTTCCAAAAGTTCCTGATAGGAAACTGCAGATAAGTGACACCCTAAGGCAAAAGTTTGTGGAACACGCTCCAGCTTCCTTTGCGGAGCTTATGAATGATAAGGACTTAGCATCAAAGGTGGATGGTGAAAGATTGAGGTGGAGTACAGTACAAAAATATGCCAGAGTCACAGATGTGGAGCTTTTGAAAAAGAAGAAGAAGAAAGGATCTGGTCTGGAAAAATCAGCGGAAATAACCATTGGTGTCATGAATAAGACAAGTTACAATCCAAATGTGAAGAAAGATAAGGTGCCTCCTAAGGAAGATGACAAGTATGATCGATATGAAGGTAGAGATGACCGGAACTACGAAAGACAAAGCACTTATGGTATGGATAAAGACAAAAAGTGGAAAAAGTTTGAGGGATATGAAAGAGGTAGACCTCATAGTTATTGGAATAGTGATAGGTACAATGGTTCAGGTAGGAATGAGAGGAAACATAGGTCATCTAGAGACAGAAATGATCGGCATTCACCATCGGGGAGAAGGTACACTGAGGAAGGTTCCCGAGATTATAGGAGTAGAGATCGAATAGATGATAGGAGTTTGAGGTCATCAACTTACAACCAGCAACAAAGAAGATCTTTAAGTCGTGCTGAACTTAAGGCCAGAGATACTAAGTATCGAGATAACTTTAGTTCTAAATTTTCAAATACAGCTAAGGAGGAAAGGAGAAGGGCAGATGATGATTTTAGGAGAATCCCTTCTGAAGTTGAGTGCTTTTATTGTCATAAGAAAGGACATGTAGAAAAACAGTGTAGACTAAAATTGGGATTATGCCAAATATGTGCAAAGCCTAATCATTCAAAGGAGGATTGTTGGTACAATAGAGGACAGAGTTATCCATCAAGGAGGAATAATAGAAATTTTTCGCAGACTCCGCCGCGTAACTTTGACAAGAAGCCCATTCGTTCTAATAGAGATTTAAACTGAAACGCTCTGGGGTATCTAAGGTGGCCCTCAGAGCTGAAAGAATAAAATCGCCTAATTTTAACAAATTTTCAGTTTTGAAGGATTTTGAGGAGGAAGTAATTCATGAAGAAATAGACGATAATGAAGATAACTCAAATACACAGGTAGTAGTGGAAATAAATCATGATCAAAATAAACCCGCGCAAGCAGTGTCTAGTGTCGTTAAAGATAATAATAAAGTAAGTACCGTTACTCAGTTTCCCCATAAACCTGTAGAAGTAAAGCCTACCGATACTCATTCATTAAATCTAGCAAATTTGGACTGTTCAGATTTGATAACTATTCCTGTAACTTCTGGTACTATACAATATAATGCGTTAGTTGATACTGGTGCGGCCAACAATATTGTTAGGGCATCAGTGATAAGAGAAAATGGTTTAACTATAAATCCTAATAAACAGACAAATATGAGAGGCTTAGGTGATGGTAATTTCCAAACACTTGGTACGGTGAAATTAGTTTTTCAGGTGTTCGGGATTCCATCGAAAGTGTGTGAGTTTTCAGTTGTGGATGATGATTTAGTGAATCATTCGGTAATATTAGGTCGTCAATTTTTGCATCTCCATTCGTGCAACATTAATTTAGCAGAGCATAATGTAACCTTGTTACTTTCGGATGGATCTAGAACTCGTATTGTATTTGATAAAAGAAATTCTTCAGTTAGTCATGTCCAAATTGAAGAAACCAAAATTTATGCGACTGAGGACAAAGAAATAACGTCTGAAGATAATGAAATATCATATGAAATTCGCGCGCCTGAGCTGTTGTATCATGGTATTAATTTTCTTTATGATGGGAAATGTAAAAATAAAGAACTAATGGGAGTTGAAGGAGTACTAAGTGATCAAACAGGAAAAATCTTTCTACATAGAAAAGATGATATTAAAAAGGTTTTAAAGGTTAGAAAAGGAGAAATTATAGGTAATATTAATTCAATAACTGAAATTGATGTAGAGGAAAATGAGAGTGAAGGTGAGAGTTGGAATTTGCAAGAGTTGAAAGATAAGATTGACATGGGAGAGCTAAATGAGGATGAAAAGTTGAAGTTCTATGATAAATTAATTAGCGTTAGCCAAGTCTTATGTAAAGGAGAATTTGATATTGGTAATGCTGATGTAACGCCACATCAAATAGAACTCACTAATTATACTCCAATTTGGCAGAAGCCAAGGCGTTTCTCAGAACCAGTGAACAAAGAGATTGAGAGACAGTGCCTGGAACTCGAAAGCAAGGACATTATAGAGAGGTCAAATTCACGTTGGTCTTCACCGGTCGTCCCAGTACGAAAGCCAGATGGGTCTCTTCGCCTTTGTGTGGACTACCGCAGGGTTAATAGAGTGACAAAGCCTATGCAGTTTCCAATTCCCAATTTAACTGATTCAATTTACAGTGCACATAACGTTAAATTTTTGTCAAAAATTGATTTAGTTAAGGGGTATTATCAAATTCCAATAGATGATAATAGTCGAAAATATACAGCTTTTAGCACTAATTCTTCTCAATTTCAGTTTAAAAGACTTCCTTTTGGTTTAAAAAATAGTGGACTCCAGTTCCAGAGAAACATGCAAGAAATTTTGAGCGAGTTTTCAACGAAAAGAATAATAGTTTATCAAGACGATATTTTGGTTATGTCTACTAGCTTTGATGAACACTTGGATTTGTTGGGAAAGGTGCTGCATACGCTGATGATTCATGGAATCAAGATTCAAGTGAAGAAATGTGAATTTTTTAAGCAGAGAGTAAACTTCTTAGGACACATAATCTCCAATAGGGGTATAGAAAAGTCACCAGAGTTTATTAAAAAGATATCTGAGTACCCAAGGCCTGAAACAGTAACACAACTTCGCCAGTTTCTTGGGTTAGCAAATTTCCAAAGGAAGTTTATTGATAACTTCTCAACCGTTGCACGCCCCTTGTCTACTCTGACGGGTGGTGCAAAGGGTAGGAAATTAATATGGACTGGAGAAATGGAGAGTTCATTTGAGACTTTGAAGTATGAGTTAGCTAAAGAACTTACACTAGCATTTCCTGACTATAGAGCGGACGCCCAACCCCTTGAACTTTATACTGATGCTTCGAAAGTTGGGGCGGGTGCCTGTCTAATTCAGAAGCAAGGCGATGAGTTTAGGCCAATTGCGTACTCCTCAATAGCGTTTTCCACGACAGAACAGAATTACCCGACGATTGAAAGGGAGTTACTAGCAATACGGTGGGGTGTGAAGACTTTTAGGTCATTTTTATTTGGTACAAGCTTTATTATATACACGGATCAGAGACCACTAATTTACTTGCATAACATGCATAGAGTGAACAATAGATTGATGCAGACGATTGTAGAATTACAAGATTATGATTTCGAGATTAGGTATAAACCAGGTAAGGAAAATGAGGCTGCTGATACTATGAGCCGCATAATGCATAAGGTAACAGATGAAGGAAATCCTAATAATTATTGTTTGCCAGATGGTTTGAGGCTTGTAGAAAAAGTTGAAGGAGGGGGAAATTCTCTTTTTCAAGCACTTTTCATTAAAATTGATGAAATCCGAGATGACCTTTCAGCAGCAGTACCTAAGGATCATTCGGAATTACGTGGACAGCTGGTTGACGAAATTCTACAGGATCCGATGAAATATAAGATTGAAAAGGATCGAGCTATCCGAAAGACAGTTAGAGCAATGAAGAATGATGGTGTTTTACCCCGCGAGGAAGTATTGTTGGCTGCATGTGAAGTGTATTCACTCAGAATTGTGGTACATCATGGTATGATGATGCCAATTGTTTAGGAGAGAATAGAGAGTACTAAAGAGGATTTTGAAATCCATTTACAGTGCTTAGCTGGTATACACTTTAATCCACTTAATCATAGGAAAGGATTCCGAATAAGTACAATTCCCACAAATATAAACACTGCGAATAAGCCGGAGAGTCAGTTAACAAGAAAAGAGAGAGGCAAATTGCAAGAAGTTAATCCGGAAGTTAATCAATTTGAGAGTGATTATCAATGTAATCATCACCTAAGTAGTCAGTGCTGTAAAGTATCCTATAATGGAATGCAATTTTGCTCGCTAATAGATACTGGAGCTCAAATAAGCATAATTTCAGAGAGTATATGGCAAGAGATAAAATCTAAAAATGAAAACATTGATGTTATAGAGTGTGATGATATGATACAGGGAATAGGTTGTAGCAAGACAAAGATACTTGGTATAGTGAATTTGAGATTGGAAATGGTTGGGGTTAAACTTAATAGGGAAGTTCCATTTGCGATTGTTCAAGCAAACATGTTTCCTTATTGCTCTATACTTGGGTTGAATTTCTTGGTAGCAAACAATTTTGTTATTAATTTTAAGAGTGGCATGACGCTTCATGAGAATTCAGGTGAAGAGGAATTGTTTTACTCGTTGAAACTGACAAAAGATGACAGTTGTTATGGAGGAATTTTTATAGGTGGTCTTGAGATGGGTGATGGTGAAGAGGAAGATGAAATTTATACAGATGACTTGGATTCTAGTGAGAATAATACTGAGTTTAATGTCAAGTATAACGTGATTGGTCCAAAATTCGAGGGAATACAAGCAAACGATCATGCTATCACTCTGCTAAAACAGAAAATTGAAAATAATGTTGTTCCAAGCAAGTGGACTGAACGTCCTTTGCATCAGTTCAGAAGATCCCATGACAAGTTAAAAATCATTGATGGTATACTAATCCGTAAAACTGATATCTACAATTCTATAGTAATACCATTTAACTTGATGTTTGAAGTAGTTTACAAAACGCATTTGCATCTAGCTCATATAGGGATGATGAAACTGCTCGATGTTGTCCAAAGACAATTTTGGCATCCAGCTATAGGGAAGTTAGTTCGAGATATATGCAAATCATGCAATCGTTGTCAACTCTACAAAGTAACAAACCAGCATATTTATCCTCCCACACTTAAGATTAAGACTAGTTATCCATTTCAATTGATATCAATAGATCTGATGCAATTACCCAAGACTTCAACAGGTAATTGTGCTGTAATAGTTACAATAGACCATTTCACAAAGTGGGTAAATGTTATCCCAATAAAAGATAAAAAAGCACATACTGTGTCGAAAGCATTCAAAAACCAAATTTTGCCTAATTTACCTAGCATACCAACAAGGTTGTTGTCTGACAATGGACCTGAATTTAGGTCAGATGAATTTAATAATGTTTTGGATGAGTTTAATATTGAACATGCATATTCGACACCATATAAAGCATCTTCTAATGGGAGTGTCGAAAGGTCAAACCGCACTATTATTCAGTTACTGAAAGGGTTAGTGAATGATAATGCTCAGTGGGATCAGGTTGTTCACAAGACAGTCCTTACATATAATAATACAAGACATTCTGAACATGGTCAATCACCATCTGACATGATCTTAAGAACTAGTCATGAAAGCGGGGGTAGATTACCAATGAGTAAAGACTTGTCTTTAAACTGGAAAAAGGGACATCCAAAATTTACACCATATAGAATTGGTGACATAGTGCTTAAGAAGGTTCACAAAATTGGGAACCAATTAACTGGAAAATTGAAACCTAAGTACGAAGGACCTTTTGTAGTTACAAAAGTTCAACCAAACACGGTATCTTATGTAATTAAAGAGCAAGGAAGTGGAGGAAATTTTAGGGAGATGAAAGTTCACTTTAGTCAAATAAAGGAGTTCTGTGAAGTACCCAGTTACTTAAGACATCTCATAGAAGAGATTGAAATGCCTTCAAATACTGAAATCGATAGTGATGGAGGTGATAAAATGAGACGTCACTGTTCTTCATTCAATTTGAAACAGTTTGATAGTAACCCTGATACATCTGATAGTAACCAGACAGTGACCGCTAGACCTGTTAAAAGTCTGAATAGGAAAATACTAAGAAAATCGGGAAGAAAATGTAAGGAGCGCGATGATCGGCCAAGGATAATTAAGAATGTTGGTGGGAAAGAAGTATTAGAGATAAGGTCAAAGAATCTTAATAATGAATCTTCAAGTACAGGATTGTTGACAAGTGATGAAGATATTATCATCCATGAAGAATTAGATGAAATCGGAAGGATTTTAAGAGAAATGGTGCGGAAACATAAGGGTTCAAATCCAGATTTAAGTAATAAGGATGATACAGGAAATTCTAATAGTTTCAGCTTTAGTGGTTTTTCTCGGAAAGATGATAGTAAATCTGTGAAAATGCCAGATTCATTGGTGCATGCTAAAGATTCTAATAGTTTCAGCTTTAGTGGTTTTTCTCGGAAAGATGATAGTAAATCTGTGAAACTGCCAGATTCGTCCATGAGTTTTGGTGGTGTCTTGGATTATTATGCTAGTAGGTATAGTTTAAAGAATTTAGAAGTTAATAGTAAACGGAAGAGTGATAATGTTGCTAAATCAACATTGAACCCTACACAGTTAAAGACTTTACCTTGCACAGAAAGTGTTGAGTCACCTAAACGTGTGAAAGTAGATGCATGGACATCTACTCCTCTTAGTAATGTGACAGTTGGAGTTGAGAGAAATTCCCCAAAAGTCTCAAGAATAGAACATCATCAATCGTGCCCCAACTTAGACCAAGTGACAAATGGTAGTATAGAGATAATGGGAGCAAAATCATTATCCGAATTAAATAAGAGCTTTTGTGAATCAGGAATTAATTCTGTAAGTTTGGATCAAATTGTGAGGAATATACAGTATGTTCATAGAATGAATGATGCTTGGACATATACAGAGTCGTTACTAGAGAAACATCTAGATGGAAGTGGAGACAGTACAAATGAATATTTTACGCTTGAGGATCCAAATCTGTCGGAGGTTGTTAACAAGGAGCCTCACAATAACATTGGACCTAATACACTTGGAATACTGAGAAAGATTAAGGAGCAAGCTGATCGGAGCCTAAATTTGACAAAATCACTTAAATTGGGTAATACAATATTTTTGAGGAAGTTGTTTGAGCATGATTTAATGTCCAGTGAAAGTAGAGTTAGATATGAACAAGACACGGAAAATGCCACTCCAATACCAACTCCTGTAGGAACCCTAGATTTTGGAGAAATTTATAGCACACCCAGAAGAATAACAAGATCTATGGGATGTGTAGCAGATATTCCGAGAGTGCAGCCGAAAGTGCTGGAATATAATCTGAAGAAATAAATATCTAAATGAAATTACAAAGTTGTAATTTGAAAACACAAGTTTGTGTTATCTTTTTTATATACGTAGTTATATTCAAATTAGGATGAAAAAGAGTAAATGTATGGATCAATAATACAATAAGTTCTGTATATAATTAAATTAGCCATGAAATACCATAGACTAATTACTACTTTTCATAGTTTATATGAGTTAAAAGCAATCACACAAATCTTACATAGTGTGTTATTATTGATAGCGATTTTTCACAAGATTGTGAAGCATTGGCAAAGATCCACAAGATTGTGGGTTGATTCACAAGTTTGTGGAATTATTATCTGCCTTAACATAAATACAAGTAGGTTCACAAAAGGCAACAAGGAATGTTGATTTCAATGCTAGGATCTGTTGATTATTCGTCACAAAGGTTGTGAGGCCTCAAATTTCTTTATCATACTAAGGTTTTCACAACATTGTTGTGAAAATAGCATCCTATAAAAAGTTAGCATTAATCACAAGGTTGTGAGAGTTTTATAATCCCCAGTTACAAGGTTGTGACAGCTTTATAGTCCCCAATCACAAGGTTGTGATAGTTTTACAGTCCCCAAATCACAAGGTTGTGACAGTTTTATAGTCCCCAATCACAAGGTTGTGAGATTTTTATAGTCTCCAGTCACAAAATTGTGACAGTTTTATA
>JBAGKJ010833318.1:0-11266 GCA_037179465.1 Phronima sedentaria | reverse complement strand
GAGTTGAGAGGCAGAGTTGAGAGGCAGAGTTGAGAGGCAGAGTTGAGAGGCAGAGTTGAGAGGCAGAGTTGAGAGGCAGAGTTGAGAGGCAGAGTTGAGAGGCAGAGTTGAGAGGCAGAGTTGAGAGGCAGAGTTGAGAGGCAGAGTTGAGAGGCGTTTACGAAAAAACTAATATGTTGCGTAGTTTTATCGAAAGTAAAGGTTTTCCTTGCTAGAGCTTATGACTAGGAAACTATTGATGTGAGCAAATCATACGGAACCCTGAATGCATTAGTTTATATTCTTTCAAGTGATTTCCATGATATTTATCTCTTTCTATTTTATTTAATTGACTTAAAAAAACTATCACGGTATATTGGTATAATCATATCGCTGTATATTGGTCCGCTTAAAAGTGCCTGAAAGTGTAGATGAAAACTTGTTAAATATATAGCTGAACCTTTGCATTGGAAATGTGATATTCAGGGACTTATTGCACAAAACTAAAAGAACATATTTATACTAACTACGGCCGAGATTTTGACTACTGATTTAGTCTTTTAGTTAATTTAAAGGTTAAAATAAGTTTTGAGTGTATATTTCACCGTATCTCAGAAACTTAATTTATCGCAGTTTCGGTAAAGTCTTACCAAATTTTGTCCCTCGTCCCTAGGGCATCCTTACTTGGAGAGACTCTGGCCTAGCTGTGGACTTGGCGCGTGCCGGACTGCAGCCACTGAAACCTGGACACAGCAACTGGCGCCTGGTCAGAGACTTAAAGCTGGTCACAGACTTTGGCACCGGGTCACAGACTGCGGTACCCATCCCCAGACCCTGAGTCCCATCCCCAGACCCTGAGTCCCATCCCCAGACCCTGAGTCCCATCCCCAGACCCTGAGTCCCATCAGTAGATCTTGAGTGTGATCTTGGTATTGAACTGAGACTAAGTCCATATTTTACAAAGTCTTAAGGTCTATAGATTAAGTTTATGATTTATCTTGAATAGTTAATAATTGATGTGTTTTGAAATACTAGATTTCCGGTCTAACTTTTGAGCTGTTAGCATATGTATATTTTGTTGTGTTGCAGCGTTTAATATTTATTAGTAGGATATTTTGTGCATATTTAAGATCGTTAGTGGTATTTTGAAGTTTTCGTTAATAGTCTGTACTCTGAAGTGTAGTTATTAGCAATAGTAAATAATAAATTTGCGTGTACTAATAACTTTGCGATCCTTGGTCGGTGAACACCTCTGGTAGAACCGGGTATAAAAGCTAGTTCAGTTCTAATATCTTTGCAACTTTGGGGTGAGAACTATAAGTTTTTCCAGATTATTTCTCCAATATCTGGACCTATAGTTTGTACCTACTACCAGAATACCTTGGTCATAGAAGTCTTAAAGATATAGCTAAACTGGGGCTATATCTCCGAACTACATTGTGATTTAAGAATACATGTTGTAGACCTTTAGATACCCCGCAACATAATTGGTGCCCAGACCCGGGACTATTGGAACTCACTGACCTTGGATTTCTTAGTTTTAGTACAGGCAGGCTACGTGCAGCAAAAGTTTTTTTCATGTATGCTATTGTGACTATTGGTGGAAGGTTCTCTGGATATTCTCTGGAAGTGCTTGCGGTTCGCCTATTTTGCTAGTTGCTTGCGGTATATTTTGAGAAAGACTTCAATAAAATCGAGCCTTCTAAAAATAGTGTACTTTTACGGGCAGTTTTCCGCGTATACTGAGACTTTTTTTTCTATATTTTTTTTTCAATAAGAATAATATAAATTATTTAAAGAGATTTCATATAGCCACCGAGATTTATACTCCAAAGATTTCATTAGTTTATCCAACTCTCTAGAATCTTGTTAAATAAAATATCTGGAAACTTCAGTGAAGTGTGAGGAGTTATTTTTTTTCTTGACTACAAGGTTGTAGTCTATTAAAAGTTTGGATAGTCTTTAGGAATAAATCTTCGCTATGGCAACTGGATTTGGCTCTGGGAACATGGATAAATTGTTCGCATCAATAGACAGTGATGACGATTTTAATCAGGACAGAGGGGGTAGAAATCGTATCCTGAGCAGCACTCCTGAAGATAAGAATACTTCTACGAATCCTTTCCTCAATGAAGATGGCCAAAGTCCTCAGGGGAAAGTAACTAAATTTAATGAGGAGGAAGAGGTTAACTCTATAAAAGACACTTGTGAGTACGTGCAGCGTACGGTAAAGAATTTAAATGCTTCTTTGAATATAGTTCCTCCGGCAGCTCGCAAATATATAAGAGACTTAAACAGAAGTCTGCAGGAGCTCTCCGGGGAAAGACCGAAACAGAACTTAAGATTATCTGCGAACCGAAACTACAACGAGGACGACAACGATGAAGAGCAGAAGAAAGTTCGTTTCCATAGGAACGGAGCTGATGATCGAACGTTACCCTCTGGTTTGTTAAACGGGGCTAGCAGCGGTTTACCGAGGACAACTGTGCCGTCTCATCAGGAAGCAAACAGAAACTTTCATTCTAGAAACATAGATGCGGGTGCAACAATACCTCCAAATGCAAATGCGAACTCTGGAAATAATCAATCTGGTCTGAATATGGAACAACTTATGGCCCTGTTCGGACGATTGGACAACAGAAGCGTCCCTAGACCAGAACCCTATGATGAAGAATCCGGCGAAATTCTGCAGGACTATCTTGCGAAATTCGAGGAATACTGCACGGATAACTTCCGAAGCGGACCACGTTCATGGGTAGGTGAACTGCGTTCATTGCTTCGGGGCGACATGCTTCGAATCCTGGAAACTATCAAAAGCCCGGGAGACGGATACTACGAGCTAAAAGAGAAACTGTTGCAGTGGTCCTCGGAGAATGAAGAGTTCCTGTCTAACCAAACTAAAACTAGATTCTACTCAGCCAAAATGGAACCAGCAGAATCAAACAGACTCTTCGCAGCGAGATTAGAAAAGTTATTTAACCTGGCATTCCCACGGCGGAATGGGGATAACAACCAAACTCTGCGCAGGAAGTTTATGAACGCAATATCTCCGGAATTTTGCGCTCAATTACAGACAGCCCGATCTTTCCATAGGACCTTAGCAAAGGGAGAATTACAGTGGCGCGACATAAAAACACTGGCTAGCCAGTATGACATGGATCACCGGCGAAATTACGACTTTAGAGATGAAGAGAAAGTATGGGTTAATTTTCAAGATAACCGGGAAAAGGAGCAGAAAACTCAACCACGAAACAACGCCACATCTCGTCGTGCTATTTCACCAGAACACACATCTAGACGTCACCCCATCTCACAAGGTTGTGATGGGAGAGAATATAATAGAGAGCGTTCTCACCTCGTGTCACAAGGTTGTGATGGAAGAGAATATAATAGGGACCGTTCTCACCTCATATCACAAGGTTGTGATAATAGACCATATAATAGGGATTCTTCTTCTGCCTCTCAGCCTTGGCATAGGCGAGACCCTGACATCACCTGTCAACACTGTAGGAGGCGGGGTCACAAGAAAGAAGACTGCTGGCGATTCCTTAATTTGTGCTTTGGTTGTGGTGCTAGTGGCCATTGGTTCAGCCAATGCCCAGATCGTAGGTATGGTAACGAGGGAAATACACATAGGTATGACCAGCAAGGTGCAACTCTACCCAAGCAAGACTTCAGAGAGGGTCGAATGACTTCAAGGAAATCTAGTGATGTCGGTAGAGAGCTCAAATTTGGCGAAATAACTGACAAGAGATCGGGAAACTAGCGAGTCCTGAGGGTGAGGGGAAGCCCCCGGGACAGTCTAGTTTACTCCCTTCCGATAAAAATGAAAATACTGAAACTCAAAATATCGAATCTACGGTTAACGTGACTAATTTAAAACCAGAAAACTTAATGTGCATCAATGTTGATGTACACGGATCCACAAGAAGCGCTCTCATTGATTCTGGGGCCGGAATTTCATTGATTAAAGAAAGCTGCATTGACCGCAACAGATCCCTTTTGTTGGGTAAATCTAGTATAAGAGCACTGGGTGGAACTTCTGTAAGCGACTGTGACAGGGTTATCTTGCCCTTTTCTATTAGTTGTTTGAAGTTTGAGGCAGTTTTCATCATTGTACCAGATAACGCCATGACTCAAGATGTGATTTTAGGGGAAAAGTTCCTTCTTGATAATAAAATCAGTGTAGATCTGAAGGAAAACAAGTTATCCGGTGAATCGTGCGACGGCAGTTGGGACCTATACGTAAGAGAAGAACCACATAAAGTAGCTAGGAATGCTCCTATTTACCTCATCAATGACCTTACTCTACAGCGTGGAGAACAGGTTTTGGTGGATGTTGAATTGAGAGGTATGTTTCAAGAAAACTCATTTCACGACGATCTCTTCTATGATGGGGTTTTACCGGAACCTATTAACAAATATATAGTAGGAGCATCTGGTATACTGAGTATCAAAGGTGGAAAAACTAGGGTCCTCTTAAAGAAAACCGACGGAAAAAGAGATTCAGAACGTTTGAAGGCGGGAACCGAAGTAGGTATAGTCTCAACGATTGTAACCTTGCATGTAGTAGAGTCAACGGACGGTACTGCAGGGGAGGTTGACCGAACATCTTGGATTGACGATGTAAAGTTTGAACACCTGTCAGCCGATCAAATTGGAAGAGCGAAGAGGGCACTTCAAGGAAGATCTCCAGTCTTCAGCACGAGTGACGACGACATAGGCTGCGCAATGGGGGCAACGCAGCATAAAATAGAGCTCCATGACGACACTCCAATCCGCCAGCGGCCGCGTAGATTCTCCGAGCCTGTTATAGATGATGTCGAAAAGCAATGCCAGGAACTCTTGAACCTGGGTGTGATTCAACCAAGTCGATCCCCATGGAGTTCACCAATCGTGCCCATTAAGAAAAAGGACGGAAGTTTGAGACTCTGTATTGACTACCGGAAACTCAACAATGTCACTAAGGCAGATAGGTTCCCCATGCCAAACATGGTGGAACAAGTTTTCAGCCTTCATGGTACGCTCTTCTTCACGACTCTAGATCTTGTTAAGGGGTATTACCAAATACCTCTCCACCCCAGCAGCACCGAATGTACAGCTTTCTCGACATCACGTAACCACTATGAATTTAAGAGACTCCCATTCGGACTCAAGAACGCCCCAGGTGCATTCCAACGAGAGATGCAGACCCTACTTGGGGAATTCGACTCGACTGAAGTAGTGATCTTCATCGACGACATCTTGATCTTGGGACGTACTTTTGAGAGGCATCTGTACCTAGTAAATGAAGTTCTGCGCACTCTTGAAAATGCAGGGATGAAGGTGAAGCCAAACAAATGCGCCTGGTTCCAGCATGAAGTAGAGTTTCTCGGACACATTGTGGGCAGGCAAGGTGTCCGCAAGTGCCCAAAATATGTGTCTGCAGTTAGAGACTTCCCAAAGCCGGAAACTGTGAAACAGCTTCGATCTTTCTTAGGGTTACTTAACTTTCAGCGTAAGTTTGTGCCTCACTGCTCTTCATTGAGTCAACCTCTGAATCCGTGGATGGGATGCAAGGACTCTGTTAGAATTGAGTGGACAGATGACATGGACACGTCCTTTCAAGTATTAAAGGATGCAATGCTTGAAGACTTGGAGCTGGCATATCCTGAGTATGGCGAGGGGGCATCTCCAATAGAATTATGTACAGACGCTTCACGTCGTGGCATGGGCGCCTGCCTCTCGCAACTGCAAGGTGGTAACCGTAGAGTAATTGCGTACGCGTCTGCAACGTTCAACAAAGCGCAAGAGAAATACAGCACCATTGAGCAGGAGCTTTCGGCGATTAGGTGGGGAGTGAAGGTGTTTAGGAACTTTCTGTATGGCGTTCACTTTATCCTCTACTCTGATCATCGACCTCTTACATATATGAGTAACATGGCTAATGCAAATGCGCGAGTGATGAGAACGTTACACGAGCTTGGCGAATACGACTTTCAAATAATTTACAAACCAGGTAAAGAAAATGTGATTGCGGACACCCTCTCAAGGTTACATGTACCTGGTACTACGGATACCGAGGATCAACCCAAAGACATTCTTCCTGAAGGTATAAAGATCCTAAAACTAACTGAGGGAGGAGGTGACTCAATGATACGCAGTCTTTTCGAAGCACTGCAGTATCACAACAAGAATGGATATAACGTAGCTAAGGTTCCGCACGATGCAGATAGCCTCAGGATGTTATTAGCTACAGAATTACTGCAGCAACCTGAGAAATTTGGACTGAAAAGAGACAGAGTTCAGCTGGCCAAAGTGAGGCTGGGTAGATGTCCGGGGGTGCTGTGTCCGGTTGAATTCTTGCTGGTGTTTAGCCACCTGTTTGACCTACAAGTCATGGTGCACTTCGGAGCGTCTCAGCCAATTATCTATGCGTCTGAAGAACGGATTAAGTACCAGTGTAAAGAGAAAAGGATCCATCTTCAGTGCTTGGCGGGTATCCACTACAACCCCTTGGTTGAAGTTTCTGACTTTGTAAGTCCACAGTTTGGGCAGGAAAGTACTTCTACAAACTGTGAAGAACCTGCAGAAGAAGATGTACAGTATTGCAGTACCACCGATACTCGTCAGAGCGCGATTCCGTCACCCTGCCAGTGTCTACGATCTCCGAATAAGGCTTACATAGTTATAGAAATTGGTGGAGTCTTAGCTTGTGCTATGGTTGATACTGGAGCACAAATCTCTCTCGTAGCGGAGCATCTCTGGAAGAAAATTGCACAGTCTAAAGCATCGCAGGTAAATCCGGAGTCTTCATCCATACGGACTGTTGGCGGCGGGACAGTGCAGACTCTGGGTTGCGTGGAACTTGAGTGGACTGCCAATAATGGTAAAACCAGTCTAGGCGAAGCTACGTTTGCCATTATGAAAAGTGAAGACTTTCCATATTGTGTACTTTTGGGAGCTGATGCCATTAGAGGTAAGGAATTAACCTTAGACTACGAAAAGCTACAGATAAAATCAAGTTTGGACACAGGAAGGGTAGTATTTCCCATGCAGCTACCAACTTGCGACGTAACTTCTGTTCAGATACTGGTGCTCTCGCAGGTTTCAGTCTCCGTGAACAGAGAAGAAGAAACTGCAGAGACTCTAGAATCAAACCGAAAAGAGAATATACGGTCTAAATTTTCACTGACAGAAGTGAAACTGAAGCAAAAATCTGACCGTACCCTTAAACGACTGTACTACAACCTTCTTCATGATGTCCCGACTAAGCTATGGCAGCATACTTGTTTGAGAGACTACAAACGTCATGTTAGTCGACTAGTTATTAGAAAGGGACTTATATTCTACGAAGATAAAACTGGTTTAATTCCAGTTCTCCCGAAATATGATGTTGAAGGTGCAGCAATTAGGGTACACATAGACATGGCTCATCCCGGCAGGAACAAAATAACGCAGGAACTGGGTTATATGTGCTGGCACCCAAACATTGGAACTATTGTTTCAGATTTGTGCCAGTCTTGCTATTTCTGCCAGATATTCAAAACTAGTTCTACGGACAAGCCTCCAGTACGGAAAATAGTTATGCATAGACCTTTCGAAATGGTAGCTGTCGATCTGGTGACACTACCGCGGTCGTCTAAAGGATATATAGGTTGCCTCGTGGTAGTTGACCACTATACAAAGTGGGCAGCAGTGCAGCCTATAAAAGATAAGACTGCCGCTACTGTATCGAATATTCTCCAGACACAGGTAATTCCATCACTCCCAAAGAAGCCTGAAAAGCTGCTCTCGGACAACGGCCCGGAGTTTGTCGCAGAAACTTTTAACGAAGTCTTGCGGGAACTTGGGATTAGACATATATATACAAGCCCTAGGCATCCGGCCTCAAACGGCGCAATTGAGCGCCTCAACAGGACATTGGTAGACATGTTACGCCTTTCTGTTCGGAATCCTGCAGACTGGCATAATCACTTAGCAGGAGTAGTAACCGCGTACAACCACAGTTGGCATTCAAGTATTGGTATGTCTCCATCGCGTTTCATTCTGGAGAATGCACATTCAGCAGATAAACTTCAGGAGGAGACTGAAGAGCAACACTGGAGGGAAGGGAAACCCAACTTCTCGCCATTTTCTGATGGAGACTTGGTTCTGCGCAAGTTAGAGCAGAAGGGCAACTTAGCGATAAACAAGTTATTGCCAAAGTATGATGGTCCCTTCAGAATCCTCAAAAGACATACCAATAATGTTTCGTACATAATGACACCCTTAGAAGATGAGACGCGTGAGTTAAAATCACACCATGACAGATTGCGAAAGTTTTATAGAGTTCCCGATTACCTTCGTAGACACTCTATTTATAAAGAATTGTTGCCGCTAGAAAATGGGACTCTTGCTTCCAAAGATTATCGTAGAAATGTAGATTTGGAACTGTATTCTACAAGTGACAATTCCAGTTCTGACGAAACTCTTAATGAAATTCCAATGGGACTTACGCAAAATAACCCTTTGTTATTTGATGAAATAGAGGAGAAGGCCATCAGTTCTACTAGCAGCGCTGAGTTTGAACTGAAGAGTCAGGATCACAAACGAGCTCCGATTAAGAATAACCGGACTTTGCGCAATGGTACCGAAGAGGCTAGACTGGATACTTCTAGTCAAATAAGATCTGATCATTCAAGTTTGAAGTTCTCACCGATAGAAGATCCTTCTAAACTAACATATTTAGTCTCCACGAAAAAAACCAGTCTTGATACACATGAGAGTAGAAGCCCTTCTAGAAATTGTTCTTTGGAGATGCGAGGTTACGAAGAAGATGAACTCATACCAGAGAACTTCGGTTCCGAAGATAACCGCGACTCTCGAAATGATAGTTCGAGAACTATTAATCCACTAAATGTCTCTGAGGATGAGTCTCCAGTTCTTGTTACTGAGGAAGACCAGCAACAGAATTCCAATGTAGAGAATCTGGAAAACTGTGCTCAAGAGCGACCTTTCGTAGAAGACCTCTCAAATCCTCAGGATGTACCTGAAGATGTAGACACTATTAGGGAAACACCATTCCGACCAACAGGACTACCATATGAAGAAGTACGATTACCAGGACCTGAAGAGTTTATAAAACGTGCTAGCGTTCAGAGAAATTATTTGCAGACAGTCTTCATCACGCCAGGGAGCAAGACTGAGAAGACTCCCAGTCTTAGTCCTGTTTTAAGACAAATCCGTGAAGCCCGATCAATATTTGATAGTTATAAGGAAAAACGGATTAACCGAATTGAGAATGGAGAGTCTCCATTCTACAATGACGAATTGACAAGGCGAAGACCATACACTAGATCGCAGGGTAAAGTCGAGGAGCTCCCCAATGTTATGCGGAGAGCTATATAGTACTAATTTTGTGTGAGGGGGGGAGGAATGTAGTGGAGCGCCTGGCTCCACTAACACAGAGTTTGCCACAAGGTTGTGCCAATCTTCGTGACTCCCGAAATATTAGTACGAGCGCCTGGTTCCACTAACACAAAGTTTGCCACAAGGTTGTGACAATCGTAGTGACTCTTCCATTATTGATACACGGCGCATAGATCCACTATACAGAGTGGACACAAGGTTGTGTCAATCAACATGACTCGACAAATTTTGGTATAAGGAGGTTTCAACTCTTGGGTTAGACTTATTTGCTCAACGGTGGACCAGACCAGCGAGTGAACATCAGTAGTGCAAAAACGCTTGTGTAGTGGTGTGTGTGTGTGCTGTGGGGGTAATGATACGGTACATGGAGGGATTTTGCTTTACTATTCGATATAAATTGTTGATCGAAAGTTTTGGTATAACTGTGAAGAAGCACAGATATGTTGGGTTTTCGCCGGCGCTTTAGTGCGGGGGCAGATTGATAAACCTGGGAGATTTTGGGTAGTTCGTCTGGGGTTAAAATGGTCTGTAGTTTTTTTGGTTAGATTCAGCGCTCTTAAGAGCTATGTAGCAGAACTGGCAAATTTCTGCTGATTAGCTATTTGTTATGCAGACTAGGTACCTTTGTTTTCCCGTTAGTTGTAGCTTTACTTAGTTGTAGTTTTGCATTGTTGTAGTTTTTTCTTATGTTCACTTGTAGCATTCCTTAGTTATTTCATAGTTAAATACGGGTTAATTTGTAGTTTTCCGGCAAGGTTATATATAGTTAACCTCGCCGTTATTGACCTTTATTTAGAAGGCGTTTGCTTATTGACCGTAGGTTATTTATCACCGGTTTTGTTAGTTTAACGGATTGCTTAGTTGGGTAAGTTCGACTACTGACATTTGCGGATTCTTAATTAAGGCGAATATTTGCGACGTCGGTAAAGTTAGGTACAAGAGTTTGTTATTTAGGTATGGACTTTCTTTAGGTACAACAATTTGTTATTTAGGTAAGAGTTTGTTCTTTAGGTACAAGTTTTATGTAGGTAAGAGTTTTCAGGTAGGTATAAGAGTGCCAGTTATAGGAGTTTGTCATCAGGAATAAGTGTTATCGGGATTAGAAGTTTGTTATCGGGAATAGGAGTTTCTCATCTGAACAAGTTTCACATAGAGCATAAGAGTTAGTTAGAAATGGGAGTTAGTCGGGAATAGGAGTATTAGTTCGGAATAAGAGTCCGTTATAGTTAGGCATACGGGCTATTTCGAGAGTTAGTTAGAGAGTTACGTGAGAGTTAGGTATATAGGTGTTTAGTTAATTGGATGCAACTTGGGTAAGATCTAAGATTTGGTAAAGCACATGTCTTGGTAATTAGGTAATAGACATTAGATATGGAAGCTTTTACAGACTAAGTTCCCGTACATGTATATTTCTGAGATTCGTCGACTATTGTTTCGGAAGGCAGGATATTTTCGCCGCCTCTGTGATATGAATGTAGCAGTTTCACAGGTTTTAGACGGGTTAAGGTTTTATAGTTTCTATGCCGGGCAGAAGCTTTTATGAAAGACTATGAGATGTTAAGGGTAGTTAGTTTGGGATCTGTATATGTGTGGAGTGAATGTAGTTTAGCAGGCGGAAAAATTCTTCCTATAAATATTTAATTAATTTCTACTATACTCGCAGGTAAACTTATAGTATAAATTTTATCCTGCGAGCTAACCGGCATTTATGATATTTCGGCGATTATATTTGACTGAAGCAAATCAAAGGACCCGAACTGCTGATAGGACTTGTTGCCCTAAGTTAGAGGTGAGCTTAAGCTAATGTGGAGTTGAGAAGCGGAGTTGAGAAGCGGAGTTGAGAAGCGGAGTTGAGAAGCGGAGTTGAGAAGCGGAGTTGAGAAGCGGAGTTGAGAAG
>JBAGKJ010822208.1:0-11267 GCA_037179465.1 Phronima sedentaria | reverse complement strand
TCCCCAACCTTTTTTCGTATTAAGATCTTATCACTGCGTACATCCAAAACTCCTTCTATACCCTCAATCTTCTTATTCTTACACCTGCCGTTGAAATACAATTTCGCTTTATCATCTAAGTTAGTAGGGAAAAATTTAACACATGATACCTCTTCAATATCATGACCAATTTCAACATCATCAGCCAAGTATAACTTAAAATTATCCAAAGCCACTTTCTCAATCTTTCCAGGTTCTTCACTTAAGTAAATTTCTAACTTAGATCCGTCTCCACGTGGTATAGTTACAAGCCTTTTTGGGATATTTATATTGACTTGATGGTCTCTCATGAATTTCCTACCTAAAATTATGGGGAACCTAGAAATTGAAGTTTCTATAACCTTAAATTCAGTGGGTTGCGTTGAAAGGCCACAAATATCCAATGCAGTTTTACATGTGCCCAAAGTATTTAGGTCTTTATTACCAAGGCCTCTGATGACACTCGAATTATTTTTGTCAACTTTAAGGCTAGTTTCAGTTATTACTGAATCTACTATTATATTATTTAATGCCCCAGTATCTAGAAGAGCATTAACCCCTCTACCATCGATTACAACTGGCATTACGAGCAATTTGGCAGGATCCAGCTTGTAAAAATTTACAGAATGTACGATATTGGTATCTCTAGATTCTGGTTGAGAATCCACCTCCGAATCTGCGGCACTAACTTGGTCATCAGTCTCTTGCATACTCTCAACTTCTTTAAGAATGTCAACTTCCAGGTCTTGTTCAATGGTGATAATCTCATCAAAATCCCATTGAGACTCTCCTACACCTTTAATACCAATAACATTCTGCGTACTTTCCTTTGACTTATTTTCCTCTAATGAGAATGACTTCACATTACATTTACTTAGGATAGATTGGTCTGTATGAGGCACCCCCTCAATCTCCTGTGTACCACTCTCTAAAGCACATTCGTCTTCTAAAACATTAAATTTATTATTATGAGGAACATTTTCTGCTCTAGAGCTTCCCCCCTTATCTCCAGAGCTTACTCGTTTAAACGTTTCTGTGGCTTGTCTGGTTTTTGAGCATTTTCAAATTTCTGATCATAAGAATAGTCATTGTTGGATGGACTCCCAACACTATCAAGTTTATTTCTATAGTTGAAGAAACAATCGCTGGTCTTATGATTTGCTCTACCACATATCAAACATAGATTTAGCCGTAGGCGACATACATTGGCAAGATGTCCGGGCTTATTGCAATAAGTGCAACCTCTGGGTGGGCTAAACCTATTGTTTCTCCTGTCAACGCCATCGTTACTCCTATCCCAATTTCGTGAGGCATACTGAGAATTAAATTTCCCAGTTTCTCGTCTATCCCTATGCTGTTCCTGATCATATTTGTCCGGCCTTCTTGGTCGATCAGTTTCTCGAGGTATATCCCTATACTGATCCTGACCGTATTTGTCTGGCCTTCTCGGTTGATGAGTTTCTTGAGGTCTATCCTTATACTGATCCTGACCATATTTGTCCGGCCTTTTCTGTCGATTATATGGTGCATTCCCTTCAATGTTAACCACAATCTGCTTCTTTTCTTTATCATCAAACCTTCGTTCTTCTATGAACTCTACATCAGAATACCGCGCATACTTTTGAATTGTCTCCCACAACAGCTTTTTACCTTTTACTTTAAGAGATAGCTTCTTCTCAGTTATCATTCTACTAAAAGACTTGGGCACAGTTTCCAAAAACTTTTGCCTAAGCGTTCTACTTATCTGCAAATCTCTCTCAGACACACGAGGGAAAGCAGTTTTAAATTGAGCTTCAAGTCTCGTACTATATAAAAATAGTTCTTCCTCTTGCCTTGGCTTCATATTAAAAAATTTATCCCTTGCTTTACGTTTTCTTATCTCTTTCATATCGTTATTCCACGATAGAAGCTTCTGTTTCAATGATTGGTAGGAATCCTTCCTCTCTCTCATTGTCAAGTACGCCCTTAGAATGTCTCCTTCAAACAGACTTTCTAACTCACGTATCCAAAAACTTTCATCTCCTCTGACATTTTCTTTACAATACCTTTCAAATCTCCGTAGATACTCCTCCAACTCGTCCCTTTCGTGGTCATATTTATCTAAACGAGGTACTCTTCTATTATCTAATCTTTCAAACAATTTTAAAAGCAGATCTTTATCATTGTAACTCCCACTTGGGGTCAGGCTCCTCCTAAATGATCTGGATCTACTCAAGTTTGATTTTTGTTTCTTGCGTACTATCCTTTTCTTCTTACTTTTCACAGCACGAGCCTCACTTTGGAGTTCAGATACTCTAGAATCAGAAGAGCTGAACCCATCAGACAGACATACATCACTAGAAGAGGAGTCACTGTCATATTTTTGGAATTTTTTTTCTATTCTCTGGTCGGTTTTCATCCCTCCACTGCTTGGCTCACTTTTCATTTCTTCTTTCTTCTTTGACGTATCACCTTTTCTATTCTTCAAAGATTCTTTACCACTAGACTCACCTGTCACAACTTCTTTCTTCTTTGTTGAATCACCCTTTCTATTCTTCAAAGATTCTTTACCACTAGACTCACCTGTCACAACTTCTTTCTTCTTTGATGCATCATCTTTTCTATCCTTTAAAACATTTTTACCAGCCGACTCATCATCACTTATATCTAGATCATTCATGATCTTACGCATTTTACGAAGTTTACCCTTGAACTCACTTCGTATTGTCTTTCCCCCCAAACTGGCAAAAGTATCAAGAAAACCCTGCATAATATCCTCCATCTCCCTAGAATCTTCAGGAGGCGAAGACATCTTTACAATAACCAAAAGAAACCCCCCCCAAATACAATAAACGGTAAACGTTGATAACTTTAGTACAAAAAAAAAATATTTACACTCTATTAATATGAACACATTATTAGTATAGAAAACAACTAATACAACGAACAAGATTCTTTTTAGCTTAACTGCTTAGATCCAAAATTGCTTATAAAAATAAACAATTTCAAAATTACAAAAAAAAAGTTAATGAACTTGGAAAATCTAAAAATCCAAAACACAAATCCTGGTCATGGCACCAGTTTTCATGTTGTGGTAGCTCTGTCTAAATAAGACAAAGACATGCAAAACACAAGGCTTAATCAAATATGATCGTATAGTGGAACTAGTTTTTAGAAAATTATAATGTCAAGAGATTTAACTCTTAATCTCAACAATCCCAAGTATAAATACTTGGTAGGTGCAAAATATAAAGTTTATTCAGCCTATATGATATACCTTCCCTATTCAGGTGGATCTAATTATAAGTTCTCACCTGGGCACCACTCTTTGGAAGGAAGCCCTCAGTCACCGAACAATATCAATGGATGTATGAATCAACCTTGAACCTACAGAAACCACTAACGGTTGTATCAATACCCTTGAAGTATCAGTATTACAAACATGAGTATCATTTAAAGCTCGCTGAACCTAAAATATAAATTCACCGGTAAATAACGTAAACATGAAATTTAGAACCTAATAAATTAATACCTTTGATGGACTCTCTAAGAATGAACTACAAAACTTGATTAGCAGTTAAACAATAAGATGTGGTCACCGCCGTTAATCATTTACCAGTATGTGTAAATATACGACACCTCTAATACTCAAGGGAACAGGGAAGGAATGTAAATCCAATCAATTTACAGGATCAGTGCAACTCTAGCAATATTTTAGTTGCCAAAATGGGTGAAGACTGTTGGGGGTCAAGCTGAGATTAGACTTCCTATAGGTATCTGGTCATGCACATCGATACAGGTACGATGTATCCAAAGGAAACTTGAAACTCAAAGGGCAGGTAAATCAACGGGACTGTGCAGCATGCGGGTACCAAATGCATCAAGTATTACACACCAATCTTCATTAGTTTATAATCATAGGATATTCCAAACAACCTTCTTTCTCATCCAATTAAACTTGATCTCACATAAAAGGGGGGCTTCCTGAAAAGATATATACAAATATCTAACACACGTAAATTTTATGGAAGCACCAATTCGCACTATATACATATGCACAGCAGTATGAAGTATGAACATATTATATACAGCAAAAGCAATAAATTATAAGCATCCATTAATATCAGCAAAGCCAGAAATCAATAAATTAAAATAATGAAATAAACTGTTTAAATAGATTTCATCACCATTCTCGCATAAAGATTTCAACATGCAAAAATTATTAATGTCATAATCATAGCAAGGTATGTTTCATAAATAGGTTGGATATTTTCTTAGTGAACGTCTTCATTATAAATCATGAAGTAAATGAGATTTAGTAACTTTAAAATATGCACATTACCAGCAAAATTCACTCAAAACTTGCAAGAATGAAACCAGTGCAGTAAATTAAAACAAACTTAACTGCAATAATAGAATAAAAGAACATAGTGCACAAGCACTTACCTTTGGTGTTTTTTCAATCAGACAAATGAAGAATTTCAGGCTAAAAACAGTGTTATATCCAGGCAATGTAATTTCGGGGCATAAACTAGGCTCAAATCATGCAAACAACTCTTAGTAGAAAATAGCTCATTAGTCTTCATAGATGGTCATTTACTATTCCGGGCTCTCAATTTAACAGTGACGTTCTCATGTATAGTTTTATATTATATAGATATATCTACTAATTACTGATCATAAGCATAATAATCTGCAAATGGGGAAAGGTAGGTGAATCAAAAGTAGCAGTGCAAAGTATTGAAATATTGATTAAATTTGAATAGTGCAAATGCTACCACTACATCACCTCCCCCCCAAGTGCAAAATTAGGATAATTTTCACTTTATCAAATTCCAAGGAAAGGCTAAGCAGATCAATTGATTTAAAAAAAAGATTTTTTTAGCAAGTTCAAGAATTAATAAGCCCCATTAAAGCTTCCTACAAGACTAACGAGCAATAAATGTGAACAATTCAATGTCAAGTATTAAAGTATATTTTAAATTTTAGTTTCAAAACCTTAGTCTCAATCAACTAATGGACACCAAAATCATTTCACTATAATTTCATAGTACTATGTAAATCTGTACTTAAGCTTAGCGACCTTATCATAACTAAAAGGCAATATTCGTATAAGAACTTCTAGTAACCTACACTCCAGTTCATTGCATCATATTTTATTTAGTAACTAAATGTATCAACACACCAATTAAACGAAAATCATATAGTAGACTAACACAAAATGTCCAGAGGCATTTTCTTTCCGCACACCAAAATGATTTGAGTTGATTCACACATCCAACACACCTTCAATGACTGAGGGTTAACTTATTCTAAATTTTATTTTCTCAGTATATTATTATATACCCAATGTAATTGCATGCCAATTTTCATAGAACTTTGTAAAATTTAATTACCTCACTTTAATATATGTATATATACATATGTAAAAAAAAAAATATGCTCGAGAAACCACTCCATTTATGTATACTAAAACAGTAGTTTTGAAAAAAAAAAATATAGAGGCATTAAATAGCCATTCATATATATAGTATATATGAGAATAATTACTAAATCTCCAGTATAATTACTGAATATAGTCAAAACTTATCCGAATTGTATCCATAAGTTTAAAATTTAGTAAAACCACTCCAGACAACACATGCACATATTAATGGCATTCATATTAATTAACTTACTATCAAACTGGAGCGATGTATAAAATTTAGAGTGGAAATTTATTATTACAATTTATTATTTTTACACAATGAATAGTCTCTCGGCAATAATTACATCATTTTAATTAGATACCCCCGCTTGCGCGGTTGTATAACTACGGAATTAACATTCTTTATAAATGTGTGGAAAAAATTCACACATTAGTATTTACATTTTATATCCCTCACCCATTACATCCCCATCACATGGATTGGAATAACACAACCCCATGACAATTGAACCTAACCTACATGAATATCAACCCTTTTCCAATATCCCCATCATGGTGAAATACTAGAACTCAACAGACATCAGGCTTTGAGCAGTTTCAACAACTTCCCAAAAACCTAAATGCCAACTTAATAAGGCACTGCATATAACAATATATGCTTCACAGAGCCGTCAGCTCTGACAAACATATAAAATCACTTTAAGGCTCGAGATTTCCTAACAGAGTACTCTAGAGGTCTGTCATGGACATTTGGTAAGTCCTCAACAGGCCCTTTTGAACGAGTAGCGATAACTCTAGGTTCACTATCTATGAATCTTAAAGCACATCTGGGAGTGTCAATCTCAGATGATGCTGTACTGTTAGGCACATGTCTCACTGTAGAATTACTATTCATAAGATTTTCTTCATACAATTTTCGTATGAAAACTGTGTTTCCAAGCTTAAACTCTTTTACAGTATTTAAGCTTTTCTCTGCCTCTTTTCTGATTTGTCTTAATGCCTCAAGTATTCCACACCCCGTACCATGGTTTGTGTCCATCCCCTCTTCGAATAAATTTATTGACATATTAGATCCCTTAGTACTATGCAATCTTGATATCTCAGCTTCCAAAGAAGCTTTAGTGTAAGTCCACATAGTTTCCATCCGATCAATGAAATCTAATATGTTGAATTCATGTGAGACGCTCTTATTTATGTTACTCTCACTAACCGATTTAATTTCACTTATACCTTTGATTATATCAGATTTACTACTAGTCAGACTTGGACAGGACCTACATTCAATTTGTGAGAGGGTTTTCGCTCCAAAGCATATGCTCTTAACGAAATCCTGATTAGGTGTAGACGTCCATGCCTCAATCACCAAATCTCTGTTTGGATTATTCAGTTCCATGAAAGGAACAGAATATCTCCTAGCAGATCTCTTCACATGACATTTATTAATTGCATGTTCATTTGAACATTCATTACCTGTAAATCCACTAAAGCCTGTGGTCTCTTCGTCAATATTCTTTTCTAGAATCTCAATTGATTTCAGTTTATCACTATTGAGAGAACAATCCCCCATAAATCCACTGAAGTCATTAGCATCTTTACTAGATGACATATTCTGGTTTGTCTCTACTTCAACACATCTATCCACCAAAACTTCCTCTGATTTGCTAGAGACTTCCTCAGCAGTAGAACTTCCTGTATGAAACCCAGAGAAACTGGAAGAAGTAATAGACTTGCAAAGTTTTGCCTCTTTAGTTTTATGCTTTTTTCTGCTCCTGTGTGGTAGATCACTCTCTGAACTGTCACAAGAACCAGTGTCACTCATAGACATGATCCCAGCTGTAAATTTTGGTGGCCAGTCAGATTCGCTTCCTGACATCTCATTATCACCTATATAAAGAATAGGTGCAAATTCAACAAAACGACGCAGGTATGAAGGTACTTCTATAAACTTTTTTATCTGTTTGTAATGAACTTTAGTCTCTCTATCTAAATCATCATTTATTCTCTGTATAACATAGGTAACGGTATTAGGCTGAACTTTTATCACCCTATACGGTCCATCAAAGTTTGGCTCTAATTTGTCTTTAAGTCGATTCCCAATACGCTGTACTTTCTTCAAAACCCTGTCACCAACTCTGAAAGGAGCAAACTTGGGGTGACCTGGCTTCCATAAAGATGGGATCTCATCACTTATGGGAATTTTAGATGTACATTCATGTGCCTGCTTGATAATTAAATCAGATGGTGATTCACCATGCTGACTATGCCTAGTCGTATTGTATATGAGAACAGATTTCTGGAGTACCTGATCCCAAGACCTGTTCTCTTCCGCAACACCCTTCAGCAGCTGCAATATGGTCCTGTTGGCCCTCTCCACTGCTCCATTTGAAGACGCTTTATAAGGTGTCGAATATACATGGCTGATATTATAATCAGACAGAACTGCCTCAAAGTCTCCTCCACGAAACTCTGGTCCATTATCAGAGAGCAGGCGATTTGGCAATCTAGCGAAAGAAGGCAAAATTCTGTCTTTAAAATTTGTAGCCACTGTAGCAGAGGTCTTGTTTCGAATAGGTACTACATGGAGCCATTTGGAGAAGTGATCGACAGTTACAATAACTGCAACATGACCAGAAGGAGTCTTGGGTAGGTTCATCAAATCTATTGAAACTAAGTCGAAAGGATGGTTCGATACTATTTTCAATGTTGGAGGTGATATTGGCTGATTGGAGACCTTGTACACTTGGCAATGAGGACATGACCTGCAAATGTCACGGACCAGTCTCTCTAAACCCGGGTGCCAGAACTGTTTAACGATTGTGTCTAACAGTTTCATCACACCTATATGTCCAAGCTGGATATGGGTCTTCTGCACCACCTCAACCATTAGTGGGAAAGGAATCACCACCGAAGTATACTCGTTGCGTTTGCGCATGAGTACATTATCATGAAGGTAAAGCTCACTAAAGTATCGCTTGAACTGTCTTAAACTTTTATTTTTCCAATCATTTGGCTTTATACCCTTTGAAACTTTATGTTTTAATGTTCGAAGAACATTATTTCTTTGTTGGAGAGAGCTGATGTCTTCAGCGAACTTGAACTCGACATCACAAGGTGCAAAGTCTCCACTTGAATCATCTGAATGAGGTCCACGTTCATCTCCTAAATCTGAGACATTGCCCAGACTTAAGAATATGCTCTCTCTAGATGACGTTGCTTCATATATCTTAAGAGGGTAAAACACTTCTTCATCAGCCATTTCTGGAGAATATGTAATACTCTCATGAAAATTAATCACCATCCTATTAGCAATTAGATAATTTAATCCGATTATTGAACAAAACGGCATACTGTCTGTTTTTATAATCGCAAAAGGCACCTCATTACTTTCCACTCCCATCATGCTTAAGCGAAGTTTAACTATTCCAATTACATCAGACTTATGCTGTCCTAAACCTTCAATGTGTTCATGACATTCTTCAATTCCAAGATCTAATCCCATCTCAACTTTCACTCTCTTAATCTTCTCCCATAAATCCTCACTAATAATACTAATTTCGGCTCCTGTATCCAGTAAAGCACAAAATTTAAGCTTTTCGAAAGAAAGTACATAGCAGCAACTATTATCTTTATCATGCTCACATTCACATTCCCGTTCATATTGTTGCAGCATATGAACTTTTTCTTCACTATCTGCCTTGACATTTCTTGACTCCTGATCAATATTAATGTACACCTTATTAAGCATCTTTTCTCCCCCATCTTCACACTTCTGCTTACCTATACAGACTAAAGGGTTGAAATGCACATTGGCTAGACACTGAAGATTAATTACTACAGACTCTCTTCCATTAATATTCGTAGATTCGTAAATAATGGGACTCTCCATTCCATGATATACATGAATAGACACTGCAAACACTTCTGATGCTGCCAATATAGCACTCTCACCAGGAAGTACGCCCCCACTCTGCATTGACCTTAAAGCTTTACGGGAATATCTGTCTAATTTCAATTGATACTTATTAGGATGGTCTAGAACTTCTTGAATTACTATTTTCCTCAATCCAACATGATCTTCAGGTAGTTCCCTCTCAATCTCCACAGACTCAAGAAGAACCAGTAACGACTTGAACAAAGAATCCCCTCCCCCTTCTATCTTTTCTAAAACCTTTAATCCTTTGGGTAAAAACAACGGATCATCAGGTTCATCAGCTGATTGTGCTCGTGATATCACTCTACTCAAAGCATCAGCAGCTACATTGTTCTTTCCTGGACAGTACTTTATATCAAAATCGTAATCTTGGAGCTCTACAATGGTTTGCATGAGTCTTGCATTCTCTCTATTTACATTGTGAAGATAAGTTAAAGGACGTTGGTCAGTATATATTACAAAGTGTGTGCCAAAGAGAAACGATCTAAAAGTCTTCACTCCAAATCTGATAGCCAATAACTCTCGCTCAATGGTCGGGTAATTTTGTTCCGCACGGGAGAAAGCCATAGAAGAATAGGCTATTGGTCGTCGTTCATCTCCCTGCTTCTGCATCAAAATAGCCCCAGCTCCATATTTTGATGCATCCGTGTAAAGCTCAATTGGCTCAGCACCGGGAGTCCTGTCAGGAAAAGCCAATTTCACTTCTCTAGACAATTCCTTCTTTAAATTCTCAAATGCTCCCTCCATCTCCATGGTCCACTCCAATTTCTTCTTCTTATGTCCACCTGTTAATTCAGTCAATGGTCGAGCGACAGAAGAAAAATTTTCAATAAATTTCCTCTGGAAATTGGCGAACCCTAAAAACTGCCTCAATTCCGTAACATTACCAGGTTTCGGATAATCTGACACTTTTTCCATGAATTCAGGTGACTTCTCTATTCCTTCTTGACTTATAACATGACCCAAGAAAGTAACTTGCTCCATAAAGAACTCACATTTTCCAATCTGAACCTTCACACCATAGTTCATCAACGTCTCTAAAATCCTTTGCAGCAGATCAATATGGTCTTCGAAATTCTCCGACATCACTAAAATGTCATCTTGGTATACAATGATCCTCTTTGTGGAAAACTCGTTCAATATCTCTTGCATGTTTCTTTGAAACTGGATGCCACTGTTCTTTAGGCCAAATGGCAGACGTTTAAACTGATACTGGGTGGAACTGGTACTGAATGCTGTAAATTTTCGGCTATTGCTGTCGATTGGAATCTGGTAGTAACCTTTTACTAAATCTATTTTTGAAAAATACTTGATGTCGTGAGCACTGTATATTGAGTCTGTTAGATTGGGGATCGGGTAATTCATTAATTTGGTAACTTTATTCACTTTCCGGTAGTCTATGCATAACCTAAGGGACCCATCTGGCTTTCGCACCGGGACCACTGGTGATGACCATTTAGAGTTACTCCTCTCAATAATGTCAAACATTTCCAACTGCTTACACTGCTTCTCTATCTCTATGTTTACAGCGTCAGCAAACCTGCGAGGCTTCTGCCATATTGGACTGTAGTTCGTGAGCTCTATCTTATGTGCTGTGACATCTGCATTCCCTATGTCGAATTCATTCTTGCAGAGGACAGGTTTGACTTTTGATAGCATCTCTAACACTTTCTCCTTCTTGCTTTCATCTAATTCTCCTATCTTTATCTTTTCCCTTAATTTCTCCTTGTCCCATTCATCTTCCTCAGTACCAGCCTCTTCACCATCTAGCTCAATCATAGTATAGACTGAGCCTAAGACTTCTCCTTTCCTCAGTTTAAGCTTGTAGTTATTTTCCCCAACCTTTTTTCGTATTAAGATCTTATCACTGCGTACATCCAAAACTCCTTCTATACCCTCAATCTTCTTATT
>JBAGKJ010811097.1:0-11280 GCA_037179465.1 Phronima sedentaria | reverse complement strand
GGTGTAGACGGGGGCAGAAGTGCGTGGTGATGGAACCATATGGTACTTCGCCGCGCATTGCTGCTTAGGGGGCTGGGATACCGTTTGTTTTGGCTAGGACACTGTTTTTCTTGTGGATTCTGTTTGTCTCTTGTGGATTCTGTTTCTTTGTTGGGTATGCGTATTTTCGGCTGTGGTGAGTGACGTTGGAACCATATGGTACTTCGTCGCGCATCACTGCTTGGTTTGGCGGGGACACTTTGTTTTGGCTAGGACACTGTTTTTCTTGTGGATTCTGTTTGTCTCTTGTGGATTCTGTTTCTCTGTAGGGGATGCATATTTTCGGCTGTGGTGAGAGACGTTGGAACCATATGGTACTTCGTCGCTCATCACTGTTTGGTTTGGCGGGGACATTGTTTGTTTGGCGGGTACTTTGTTTGTTTCGTGTGGACTCTGTTTGTCGTGCGGGGATACGTGTGTGTGGCGTGCGGGGATACGTGGGTGCCGTACGGGGATATGTGAGTGTTGCGTAGGAATACGTAGCTGGGCTCTGTGAAACGTGCGTCTGGCGAGGATTGCTAGAGGTTGGGTACGGGAACTAGGCAGTTCATTATAAAACTAAACACAGCGAGGTTTGCGTGGAAATGTGAAAAGTCTAAAATCATACTGGGTCTGGTGAAGGGAATTTTATGGGAATTGGGAACTCTTGTTGAACGGGAAACTCGAGCCACGTATTTATTTGGGAGGGCGAGTAAGATTATAGTCTTGGAGCTGACGCCGTTCACTATTTGGCAAATTTTATTAAAGCTTCTTTTTATCTGCACGAAATTTAAGTTAACTTGTATGACATTTAGATTTTTATTAATCGTGCTATGCTTCATTCTGGTCTGTTATTTTAACAGCCAATATTTATTACTTCATCTTGGGGAAGTTGTAGAACTTACTTTTGTTCACGAGTGCTTACTGGGGTAAAATTCGTGAATATATTTATTAAAATTTCTGTTAAACTTTTCGGGTGATGCGCGGTGGCGGCTTCAAGATATTTAAGGATAAATATAAATGTATAAACTGGAGACTTAGCTGTTGTGCTAATGCTTTGAATTTCTCATAGGTTAACTATAGCTTTGGAGCCATTTACTGCTCCCCAGAATATTAAGGATTTCGTGTTCTCTATATAACGCAAACACAATTACTCCTTTGAAATAAGGTTAGTTTATATTTAAGAATATCTCGTGAGCTGTAGAGGAGAGTCGTGAGCTGTAGAGGAGAGTCGTGAGCTGTAGAGGAGAGTCGTGAGCTGTAGAGGAGAGGAGTAAGATGGTGGGGAGAGGAGTAAGATGGTGGGGAGAGGAGTAAGATGGTGGGGAGAGCAGTGAGCTGGCGGGGAGTGCAGAGCTGATGAGGAGAGGAGTAAGTTGGAGGAGTGAGTTACCGTGAAGGAGTAAGTTGTAGGGGGGAAGTTTCACAAATAAATCTACTTTTGCTTAACTATTGGCATATCAATCTTTAAATGTTTAAACTGTAAATAGTTATATATTATGAGTGCTGCAGGTTTAATAAACTAACCTGCTATACTTTTAAATGGTACATAATGCTGCCCGTGTGGTTTTATATAACTTTTTTTGACCACGTGTAAATATAATCTGTATTTGTAATATAATGTGTACATAAAAAAACTACTCTTGCTTGGTGTACAAATTGACCACCCGAAAGTGACTTTAGATTTTCACTTTTGCTATATTATGCGCTGAGGTGTGGGGTTACCTAGTATCTTAGCTTTCTGACTATATTCCAGGAGTCCTGGTTCGGGAGGGACAAACTAGCATCAACGCCCAGGTCAACTATTTTAAAACCGAAGTCCGTGCTGTCTGGGACCTGTGAAGCAATACGAGGCAAGGGAACTAGAAACAGGCTTTCGACCTGGCATACTGTACTGGGGCGACAGGGAGTGCTTACCGGGATATACTGCAACTACAAACCCTTAGAACTGTGCCTCCCAAGTGGAAAGTTGAGAGGAAGGGTGATCCCGAGTGGAAGGTGGATAAGACTTCTAATTACATCTAAGGCAGCCAGGCCGTCAGGACATTTTGGTTGCATTACTGACAACCAGGAGAGATAGTCTTAAGACTACTGGTGGTCATTTCGAGCATATGGGAGGTATTTTCGGCGGATAAGGGCTACATAGCGAATTATTTTGTATTTTGTGTTAAGTTTATTTAATTGTTCAATATTTCTTGCTACTAATTTCTTGCTAATTGTTCAATATTTAAGGCCTGTGATGTCTATGCGTTAAATGTTGCTAAACATTTAAGGTTAATATATATAGTTACTTTGTTGCGTAGAAACGTGGAGTTTATTGCGTGCCGAATTGCTAAATGGGGAAATAAGACTTTGTAGGTTCGATCTTTATTGATATATATTATTAGAAGTTTGAAGTTAAATGAGAAAGTCTGAGTTTTGTTTTCCCGTGTGTTGTTGCTGAATAGACCACAGAAAATCTTACTAGTGTATGTCCTATGGACGTGGCTGAGAGGGTACACAGTTGGATAGCGTTATAGTAGACTGTTGAACTCCAGAGTCTTCGCCCTTGTTCCTGAGACTTCGTCCCTTGTTCCTGAGTACTCTTCCAATATAACGTCCCGAATCCCTTTAGATCCCTGAACTTTGTGCCCTAATTTATTCCCTTATTATTATTTTCCCCCTTAATAATTCACGAGTATTTTTCCCACATTCTGTGACCCCGAATTGTTAGATTCTGATTATTATGCCCTGATTATTCTTATTCAGCTTTTTTGATAAGTTAAACTTGCTAGACTCGATGCAATACAGTCCATTACGGTGTTAGACTAGTTATCCCATTACATTTGGTCCTTCGAACCGGATTGTGGTCTGTTCAGTGGCAGCTGCGGGTTGGCGAACTTAAGACTTTTAGTGGAGTGTAAACGTGGACGACATGGAGTGTAATAAGGATAGTGACGTAAACCGGGGAAATCATAAAAATATATTTGACTGGGACATGGATTCACCGAACCTTATCTCAAAAACTGTTAGCTTGCTACGGGATGGCGGGACTCGCCCAAAGTCCACGTTAACCAACGCTACTAGCAATCTTAGGACTATTTATTCGGCCTCTGGCGGGAACCCTATCATGTCTACCCCTAAAATCGAGGGTAGAAGTGCAAGGTTCGCTGGAGGTGAGCGGGAACTAGAAGAGGATAACACTGAAAACAATACGTATTCTCTGTTCGGCATCCCTATGCGGAGATTCCAGCAATTAACCGATTCAGATGCTCCTGTTGGGGATGGTGACGCTGGAAGCAAGGGTCTTGTGTACCCTCCAGTTGCTACCAGCAGAGGCCCGTCCGTTGGTAATTGCGTTGGCGCGAGAGTAGCCTCTGATAGTGGGCACAAGACTTCTGCGAGCCTTCCGAGTGGTGATTTCTCCAGATACCCGGCATGCTTCGCGGAGCTTCCGAGGAGGGAGTCAATCCAGTTACCTTCTGCGAGCGGCGACGCTGGAGATGCCGAAGATATGGAGCTGTTGCGGAGGTCTTGCCGATATGCCTCTTCCATTGTGAAAAATTTCAACGATCGTGATATGGTTCTGCCACCAGAGGCAAAGAACTGTGTGCTGGAGATGAATGAGGAGATTGGGAAAATCTTGAACAAGGGAACTGTTGGGGGCAACTGTGAACGGACATCGGCGCGTAATGCAACGGTTGGAGACGTCCACAGAAGTGTACCTAAAGTAAGATTCTCAGATCCTCCGAGCGCTGCTGCGTTGCCTCAAACTTTTCCTAGTGGACAGAGGACAAATTTTCCATCAGTCTCTGCGGCTCCATCTCTGGACATGGTGCAGGTGTTGCAAGCGTTGTCTCGTCTTGATCGACGCTCCGTGCCCAGGCCGCAAAATTTTGACATCCTCTCCGGACAACAGTTTCACGATTTTCTTCGAGTATTTGAAGAATATTGTCAAAACAACTTCGCCGGCGGTAGAGACCTTTGGGTTGGCGAGTTGAGAGGGTTTCTTCAGGGGGATATGAGGGAAATCTTCGACGCTATAAATGTTCCGGGTACGGGCTACGACCATTTGGTTCGTAGTTTGATTGATTGGACTTCTGATCAGAAAGAAATGTTGGAAAGAAACTCTAAGGAAAGATTCTCTAGAGCTTCAATGCGAACTGAAGAGTCTGTTAGCTTGTATGCTGCCCGTCTGGGAAGCCTTTTCCATGTTGCCTACCCTTCACGTGATATGGAAACAAGCTCAACGTTGCGTCAGAAGTATTTTGATACGGTCCCTGGAGTTTTTCGGAGTCATCTCATTACAAACCGGTCAGTAGTAAGGTCTATGCGGGGAGAAGATATAAAATGGTCTGCGGTTGTCGCACTGGCTAGGCAGTACGAGGTGGACGCTAAGGTCCAGAATAATAGGAAGGGGGAGGAGGATGTTTGGATTTCCGTGGCCCCTACTAAGCAAAAGCCGGCCGACCGCTCCAGACCTGACAACCTACACAGCGATAGCGAAAGAAATGAAGAGATTCGTAGCCGTAGGTCAGGAGACTATTCGCGGGGTCACCAGGATAGAAGATTGGAAAACCTACCGCAAGGTAACTTTTCTCGGAACCAGGAAGGTAACCGTGGCTCCGACGTTGCTCCCGTTCCGCGGAATAGGCAACGGTCAAGATCGCGTCCGGGTGACAGAGACGTGTGCCACCATTGTGGTATTCCCGGCCATTACAAGAGGGAATGTAGACGGTTCCTTAACCTATGCTTGTCCTGTGGCTCGCAGGATCATCGTTTCTCAAGGTGCCCACAACGCTGGTCCCCACCACGAAACTACAGTCGGCATAGTCAGAGACAAGATCAGCATGCGGAATCTAGGGATTATCATGACAGCCGTCGGGGACTCCACACACCACGTCGAGATGTGCGGACTAGTGCCTCTGATACGCCGCGGGAAACTTTGGATGCGGTGTCGGGTCAACCTATGGAAAACAGGCCTATAAGCGCACCTCGGCAGGAAAACTGGTAGATTCTGTTGGTGTGGAGGTTCCATCAGAATTTTCTTCCACAGACCTCCAAGCTAGTGCTAGTGTGGATGATTCATCAGATAACTCGCGAGAGACTACACGTGGCGACCTACTTGTACAGTCTGATTTGTCGGCGCGAAGGCTTCCTGATGAAATTGGAGACTTTGGCCCCGCCAATAAACTCTTGGTGGCCTGTGATGCATTAGAAGAGGCGGCACCCATTGATAATTCTGAGGCATCGTCGAGGGTAATTGGGGAGGGCGCAGTAGCCGATTGCCCAGAGATTAACTTGTCTTCATTAAAGCCTGCGGAGATTCTGACTGTGGGTTTGGTGTTTGAAGACAAAGTTCTGCGAGCATTGCTTGATACGGGCGCTTCTCGGTCATTGATACGTGAAGATTTGGTGGATATGCACGACTTGATTATGGAAGACACTAAAGTGTCTGGTTTGGGTTCTAGTGCTTTTAGAGTTAAAGGTGCAATGGACCTAAAATTTTCAATGCAAAGTGTTCCATTTCTTCACGAGTTTCTGGTGGTCCCATCAGAAACTATCAACCACGACGTAATTTTAGGGGACGACTTCTTCTGCGAGAAACGCCTTAACATAGATTTGCGTCGTTCAAAAATAACTGGAAGCATTGATGAAGTACAATTTGATATTTACTTAGGTGACGATGGTCGAACAGTTTTCAGGTATGTGCCGGTATTTCTAGCCGAGGACTGCACTTTTGACCCTACCAACGGAGAACCCCAGCTGGCGCAGGTGTTCTTGGGGAAGGATGCTGAAACACCGATGCTGGCAAACATTGATGAAGCACTGGTGGACCAAACCCTCGAACGGAAATCTAATGCTGATGCTACAGTGGAGTGCGGTGTGGTATCCATCAAGGAGGGGTCCTTTTCAGTTTTGTTGTCATACCAGCCGAGGAGAAAGCAGAAGAAAACTTTCAGAAGAGGATGCCTCGTTGGTACGGTGTCAACCATCGTCGAAGTTGAGAGCTTTGAAGTATATTCTGCAGCTACTGGAGACACCGGCGACGAACGTGATAATATTGTGAATGGTTTGTGCATACCGGGTCGCTGTGAATCAGAAGTGACTGGCATAAAGCAGATGTTGTTGCGGCATAAGGATGTGATCAGTAGAGGGGACGATGATGTTGGGTGTGCTGGAGTGACGCGACACCGTATAGACTTGTATGATGACACGCCAATCCGGCAGAAGCCACGAAGATTTCCGGATCCTGTGGCAGAAGAGATAGAAAGGCAATGCGAGGAGTTAAGAGAGATTGGCGTCATTCAGTACAGCAAGTCTGCTTGGTCGGCTCCGGTGGTCCCGATTAGGAAGAAAGATGGAAGTATGAGGTTATGTGTGGATTACAGGAGATTGAATCGTGTGACGAAGGCTGATAGGTTCCCGATGCCTAACATGCAGGACCTTTTATTCAGCCTCAAAGGTGCTGCCGTGTTCTCGTCGTTGGATCTGGTGAGAGGTTATTACCAAGTCCCGCTTGATCCATCTACTGCAGAATATACGGCATTTTCTACACCTAGGAACCACTACGAGTTCAAGAGGCTGAGTTTTGGACTAAAAAATGCTCCCGCAGCGTTCCAGCGGGAGATGCAAGAGGTTTTGCGAGAGTTTGATTCGAAGGAGGTCATCGTGTATATTGATGACATTCTGATTTTAGGGCGCTCCTTCGAACATCACTTGAAATTGGTTGAGAGAGTCCTCGCCACTTTACGTTTGTATGGGATGAAGATAAAGATCGGTAAGTGCTCGTGGTTTCAAGAGCAGGTATCGTTTCTCGGTCATCTTGTGTCGAAGACTGGTGTTCGTAAGTGCCCTTCTTATGTGGACACTGTTCAGAGATTCCCTAGACCTGAGACTGTGAAGCAGTTGAGATCATTTCTGGGTTTGGTGAATTTCCAGAGGAAATTTATCCAGAACTGCTCGTGCCTTAGTAAGCCTCTCAGCCAGTGGATGAGTCAGCCCGATAAGAAGAAGATATCTTGGGACGAAAGTATGGAAACTTCCTTCCAGACTTTGAAAGCAGAGATGACCCACGATATCGAGCTCTCGTATCCAGATTATTCCGCTGACGCAACCCCTTTGGAACTTTCATGTGATGCTTCAGCTGTTGGCGCGGGCGCTTGCTTAACTCAATTGCAGCAGGGTGAGCAAAGAGTTATCGCGTACGCTTCTACCACGTTTAATACAGCGCAGAGCAGTTATCCTACTTTTGAAAAGGAGTTAGCTGCCATTCGTTGGGCGGTGGTAGTATTCCGCAGCTTCCTCATTGGAGTCAAGTTTACTTTGTTCACCGACCATAGACCGTTGATCTATATGTCAAATATGTCCAAGCACAACGCTCGAATAATGCGCACTTTAACAGAACTCTCTGAATTCGACTTTGACATTAAGTATCGCCCGGGTAAGGAGAACTGTATAGCGGACACTTTATCTCGCATGAACAGTGAAGAACAAGAACCGGAAATATTTAACCCACAAGTCTCCGGTCTTCCTGAGGGCTTGTATGTGCTTAAGGCCATCGAAGGGGGAGGCGATTCCTTGGTAGATAGCCTGATGGAGCTGTTACGAAGCCAGCGGAAACACTGCAAAGAAAACCTCATAATTCCTGTCGACAGTCAGGAATTAAGGATTAAACTTTCCGACGAACTTCTGGATAATCTGACTCAATATGGTTTTGCAAAAAAGAAGGCTGTGGTGTGCAAGCTAAAAATCTCAAAGTATTCGGGAAATCTCCCACCTTTGGAGTTCATAGACGCATTTTGTTCGTTGTACGATGTTGAGGTGTGGGTCCATCACGGATCTATACAGCCTGTCCGACATCTTCCTGTAACTCGAACGACACCGTCAACTTCACGACGCCACTGTCATCTGCAGTGCTTAGCAGGAGTGCACTACAACCCGGTAATTGCATCAAGACATTATGAGGAACCGAGTGAGCAATCAGCCGTTTTAGAGGTTCCGAGCGTTGGGGAAAACTATGTGTTAGCTGAGGAAACTCTTGATAATGCACCTGAAGTTAACCTAGTGGCCCCTCAACCACAATGTAACTGTAGAGTCTATCCCAGTAATGCGCGAGTTTGTCTGGACTTGGGCTCTAGGAAAGTTTGCACAGTAGTAGACACTGGAGCCCAAATTTGCCTGCTTAGTGAAGCTGTCTGGGAGGGTTTAACCGAGATCGAGAAGGAAAACATGTTGTATAAGCCGGAAAAGGTATCCATACGATGTATTGGTGGAGGCTTCGTACAAACTTCCGGGACTGTCGAAGTCTCTCTTAATTTGGATGGATCTTGCATCGTCAAAGTTCCTTTTGCCCTAGTCCCGGCTGAAGATATTCCGGTATGTAGTATACTAGGAGCCAATGCACTTGTTATGCTAGGAGCTTCTGTAGATTACGCGAATAGATGCCTGTCAGTCGAAAGTGCGGCGGGAGGAAAGGCCTTCGATTTCCTGCGCGATAAGCCGCTGGATTGCAGCATGGAGTATTGCCTTTTGCAAGAGGAATTTTCTAGTCCTAACATGATTCATTCCATCGAAGACCTATCGATAGATTTGGTAAAGGATCTGCAAAAACGGGATCCATCCCTGAAACTCTTATATAGGGAGTTGAGTAAAAATGCCTTTCCCCAACGATTGAAAGGTGCATGCTCGATTTTCGGTCGGTTTTTGAAGAAAATCAAGATAATAGATGGGATTCTCTACTATGTGCAATCCCCGCAGAATTTTAGTTTCATTCTTGACGTCAGTACTATAGCGGACCTTGCTAGTCACCATCATTGGCAGTTATCACACCCCGGAAGGAATAAACTCGTTGCTTATATGGAATCTAAAGTTTGGCATCCCACTATGAACACTGTAATAGCGGACATTTGTAGCTCCTGCCTCCGATGTCAATCGAATAAGGTATCTGCGCAGCAGACAAAGGCACCCATAAAGAAACTTGCGATGACCAGACCTTTCCAACTCCTGGCTATGGACTTGCTACAGTTGCCACGGAGCGGGAGAGGGAATATTGGTTGTTTTGTCACGGTGGATCACTATACAAAATGGGCGCAGGTTATACCAATAAGAGACAAGCGAGGCCAAACTGTATCCAGGATACTGGAACACCGGATATTACCTAGTTTACCACGTGTTCCAGAGAAGATTCTGACCGATAACGGACCGGAATTTATTTCCGACGCTTTCACGGACGTTCTCGCAAAATACGGGATATCTCATGTGCATTCGACTCCATATCATCCTCAAGGAAACGGTGCGGTGGAACGTCTAAACCGGACTGTGGTTGAAATGTTGCGTTGTGAAGCCGGAAGCTCATCAGACTGGGACGAGCATCTTCCAAAAGTGGTTATAGATTATAATCGCACGAAACACTGCTCGATTGGTTCATCACCTTCGGAATTCCTGCTGGAATCATCACATGACTGCAGTCGGTGCACGGATGTCTCTGAAGATGTACCGGAAGTAACTTGGAAACCTGGGGGTAGTTCATATGAAGCCTTCAAGCCAGGTGACTGGGTTATGAAAAAGACTATTCTGCAGGGACATTCTAGTGTCAACAAACTTCGCCAGAGATACCAAGGACCCTATAAGGTAAGATTTGTTCAACCCAACGGAGTATCCTATATTCTGGAAACTGAGGGTGGTCAAGAAATAAGAGCGCACCACTCGCAGATAAAGAGGTACAAAGATGTCCCACAATACCTTAAGCATGTTGTACCGCCGTGTCACGAGGTGGAAACTAGCGAGTCCGGTTTCGTCGGTCGGGAGGAGGGATATGACACCGATAACGAAAGTGTGAAATCTCTCTCGATTCAGCCGACGTGTTATAACATTAGTGAAACTAACCAGGCGAACTCGAACAAACCTTGTCAGTTTCCTACCGATAGAGTTCATATCCCGATTTCAGAGAACCTCCACCTGGATTTGTCCGCCCAGGAGTGCGAGAACAGTGTTGGGCAGATTTCGCCCATTGATTCTGTTTCCCATTCTTTGTCCCTCTCGTCTTTTCTACTTGAACGGGATGCGTGTTTGAGCAATATTGAGCACATCATCCATGAGACAGTTGGGAATCACATAATTCCTGGGTGTAACCAACAACACGTCCAGGAGAATGAAGATAATTGTGGAGAGTCAGATACAGTTGAGTCTAACCCTGACTGTACTGGAAACAGTAATGCAAGCCACAGTGGGAACCTGGATGGTGGAAGTATTTGTGATACGTTTTCGGACCTTTACTTAGGAAAATTATTCTTGGAGAATGATCGACCCAGCGTAACTGAACAGATTCTGAACACTGCGGCTCTGAGGCAATGCGTTCGGGAAATAAGAGAACAAATGCACACTTCTCATGACCGAATGGTTGCTCGTTTTAAGACCTACGAAACTATGCGAGCATTGAGAACTAGTGAGACTTCCGAGAAAAACGCCGGAGGCCCTGCCCACCGGTATGCCACTCGATCTAGAGGTCCGGTACCTACTTTGGCCAACGTACTATTGCCTTCGAGCTCTATTGAGACCTCAGAGCAAAACTCAGGAGGCCCTACCCACCGATATGCAACTCGATCTAGAGGTCCGGTACCTACTTTGCCCAACGTACTATTGCCTTCGAACACCATTGAGAACTCTCTGCCAAATGCCGGAGGCCCTACCCACCGATATGCAACTCGATCTAGAGGACCGGTCCCTATGTAGACTGTCGTACAACCTTGGTTATTGAACTACCAGAGATTACGAAAACCTACTTAGTGATTATATAGTCCGATGGAAATCGGACTAAGGGGGAGGGATGTAATGGGAGCTCGAGGACATGAAAATCAAGTGGTTTATTTTAACTGAAGGAACCATAAAAGGTATCTGGCAATGACTATGCAAAAAAGTGTTAAGGTGATTACCTCGCATCGCAGCTTAATAGAATCATGTAGCTTCCTTGCCAGTCGGTGCGTGATGTTATGGTGCATGTGTGTAAGTGTGTGAGGTGCAGTGTTCAACCGTATTTTTTGGAATTTTGTCATTGTTTTGTGTCGGTTGGGCTTAATTTATGTTCGTAGGGAAACTATTCTCACAAGGAGTAGCTAGCAACTCAGGATGGGCATTTTGTTATTATTGTGGAGCTGTCAGGAGACTCCTGGCTTGTCTGCAAAATACTTGCGTGGCTTGGAGATTGGGTGTAGACGGGGGCAGAAGTGCGTGGTGATGGAACCATATGGTACTTCGCCGCGCATTGCTGCTTAGGGGGCTGGG
>JBAGKJ010799986.1:0-11282 GCA_037179465.1 Phronima sedentaria | reverse complement strand
AAATTTTCCAGATAACTATAGAACTGGTTATAACCATTACCCAAATACCAATAGAAATGCGAATATCAATGAAAAGTATGGATATGGGATGAATAGATCTCAGAATAAACCTAATAAAAATAGATATGACAATAATTATATATAGTAATAGTTCTTATACCCAGAAATTTAACGAGCCCAAAATGGATGGAGTGAAAGACAATAAGAATTTCAGAAATGTCCAGTCTCCGCCAAAAGTCTTACAATGTCACACTTGCTACAGGCTAGGACATACTTCTGAAAATTGTAGGGTAAGATTAAATTTATGTATAACTTGTGGAGCTAAAGATCATAATAAATTTGAGTGTAATCAGAGTCGTAGTGGTAACAATGATAGACCTAATATTTTTAAATCAAAATATAAACATGATGATTTAAACTGTTGAGCTCTGCGAGAAATGGGGTGTATCACAGGGCTGAAGAGTATCCCCAATTACAAATTGAAACTATTGAGAATAAACTGTTAGTAGACACATCTATACCTAAAACAAATTGTATTCCAAAAAACCATGGTTCGAATAATAACATCCATTTGGGAATACCTGGTAATTACAATGATCAATCAAAATTTGATGAAATTGTTACCATTGAAACGCATAGCCATTGTTCTGTAAGTAAAAACTTGTCTGCAAATGAAGAATCAGAAGAAAAAGAGCAGGAGAATAGTGAAAATGAAGTATTAAATGAGACACAAGATAATGTTGAAAGTGAATCACTAAAACATCCTAGAGTCAATACAATGCTATTAGAGCCTAGTGATTTAGCAATAGTTGATGTTACCTTGCACACTCAGAGTTATGAGGCAATGATAGATACTGGTGCCTTAAGTAATTTTATGAAAGAATCAGTGGCAAAACAAGTGAATCTTAGGATAGAGAAAGGAAATAGAAATTTTATATCAGGATTAGGTACAACAGAGATAGAAACAGTGGGCACTTGTGAAATTAAATTTAAAATCTACGGTCATAAAATCAAATCAACCAAATTTAAAGTGATTAAGGATGAACACACGTCATTCCCAATTATATTAGGAAGACACTTTTTACGTGAATATAAAGCTTGTATTGACTTGCACGAAAATAAATTTTCAATTGTTAATGATGATGGATCAAAGATTAATATTGTCTGTAATGATAAAGAAAGTAAAAGTAAGGAAGTTTATTATGAAAATATAAACTTGTATGCAACTAAGAATATAGAAATTGACACTGAAATTGATTATGTGCCTTGTAAATTTGAGGTTCCTTTTATATATTATAATATGAAATTTTTCTATGATGGAAATTGTAAAAATAAGAAATTAGAAGGATTTGAAGGAATATTGGAGCAGGACGGTGAGAGTGCAGTATTACTGAAGAAAAAGAATGGAGAAGGCTTAGGTAAAGTGAAAGTGAAGAAAGGAGATTTGATTGGAAAGGTTTGTACGATAAAGGAAATTGAAGTTGATGAAGAAAAACAAGAAGTTAATGAGGAAAAGTGTAGAAATGTTGACCTTGATCACTTGGATGAATCTAAGAAAGAGAAGGTACTGGATATGCTAGAGAGAACTGCTGGAGTTATGAGCAAAGACGAGTATGATATAGGCAATGCTATGGTGTCACCACATAAAATTGAGGTAGTGGATGATAGACCTATATGGATTAAACCTCGAAGATTTTCTGGTCCGGTTAATAATGAAATTGAAACACAATGCGATAAATTGGAGCTAATGGATATTATTGAAAAAACTCAATCACCTTGGTGTGCCCCCATAGTTCCAGTTAGGAAACAGGATGGTAGTCTACGTATGTGTGTGGATTATAGAAAACTTAATGAAATAACTAAAGAACAAAATTATCCCATACCTAACCTAGTTGATTCAATCTATAGTGCCAGACAAATGAGTTTTTTTACAAAGTTAGATTTGATTAAAGGGTATTACCAGATCCCAGTTCACCAAGATAGTCGCAAGTACACATCTTTTGCAACTCATAAACAGCAATATCAATTTAAGCGAATGCCTTTTGGTTTGAGGAACAGTGGACTACAGTTCCAAAGGTATATTAATGAGATTTTGGTAGAATTTAATAGTAGGAGAGTATTGGCATATCAGGATGACATTTTAATTCTGTCGGATACATTCGAAGAACATTTGCTCTTGGTTGAGAAGATCCTCAATACTTTGAGAGAAAATGGGATTAAGGTGCAGGGACAAAAATGTGAGTTTTTTAAACCGGAGGTAACCTATCTGGGTCATATTATCTCAAAAGATGGCATTAAGAAGTCTCCTAAGTTTATTGAGAGTATCCAGAATTATCCTCGTCCGGAAACAGTTACCCAAATGAGACAATTTTTGGGTGCTGCAAATTTCCAAAGGAAATTTACAGAGAACTTCTCGAACATTGCTAAGCCACTAACGCCTGATACAAGTGGACCAAAGCGTAGGAAGATTATATGGACAGAACAGAAGGTGGATGCATTTAATCAACTTAAAGCGGAGCTGGCAAGAGATATAAGCTTATCTTTCCCTAGTTATGATAAGGATGCATCACCTTTAGAAATTTTTGTGGATGCTTCTGAGAGGGGAATAGGTGCAGTCTTGATCCAGGAGCAGGGGGGAGAAAAGAAGACGATTGCGTACGCTTCATCGACCTTCTCAAAAGCTGAGACAAAATATGCACCAATAGAACGAGAATTACTAGCCATAAAGTTTGGTATCACTTCATTTAAACCTTTTGTTTTTGGAACCAAATTTGTTGTTCATACTGACCATAAGCCACTTAGATATCTCCAAAATATGTGTAATGAGAATTCCAGACTTATGCGAACTATATACCAGTTGGAAGAATTTGATTTTGTGGTCAAATATTGTCCTGGGCCAGAAAATGTAGCTGCAGACGCTCTTAGTAGGATATTCAAGAAAATTGACATACCGGAGGAGAAAGTGATTACTAATACGCTACCTAAAGGAATGAGGGTTTCACAAAAAGTAGAAGGAGGTGGTAACAGTTTGTTTGATGCTTTAGCGATAGTGCTGGATGATATTAGAGAAGAATTAAAAGTTCATGTACCAAATGAGAGTTCAGAGTTGAGGAAAATTTTAGTTGGCTATGTTATAGAAAATCATTCAAAATTTAACATAAAATTTGATAAATACAACAAGAAAATCTGGAAATCTATGTTGAATGAAGGAGTACTGCCGAAAGAAGAAATTTTATTGGCGGTCTCAGATGTTTTTCAAGTTAAGCTTATGGTGCATCATGGATTGATTAGTCCAGTGTTGTATCATTCTCCAGATACCCAGAATGATTGTCCAACTATTCATCTTCAATGTCTAGACCTTATACATTTCAACCCTGTAATGAGCAGAATTAACTTAAAAGAAGTTCCGCCGAAATTCATCCACCCACATAGAAGTGAAATTGAAAAAGAGGATGAAAAATATCCTGTTTATCTGGAGATAAATGATTATGAAACTCGGTGTACTTGCCAGCATAAAAAGGATCCTGCAAGATATGTCTGTGAAGTGGATGGAATAAAGTTTTGTGCTATGATTGACACTGGAGCCCAAGTTAGCGTAATATCAGATAAATTATGGACAGCTATTCAGGCCAAAAGTGAACATATTTATCGAAAAACAGAGGTTAATGAATATATTGAAGGCTTAGGAGGATGTAAAAACAACATTTTAGGAATAGTTGACTTAGGTATAAATATGCTTGGAACAAAGATCAATGAGAAAGTTCCTTTTGCTATAATAAATTCGGAAAATATGCTATTTTGTGCAATTTTAGGAGCAAATTTTATAAAAAAGAATAATATTATAATTGATTTTCAAACTGAAATGGTTTATTACCAGAATACAGAGCAAGATGAAGTTATGTACCCAATGGAAGATAGAAGCTTAACAGATCAAGGCAGTTGTGATTTTATGGGTACTATTACGGTAGAATCAAATGTTGGTATCTCAAATGAAAGTGAACAGGAAGTGGATGTTGAATTTCGATTGAACAATGATAACTTCCAAGAAATTCAACAAAATAACCATGCACTGAAATTGCTGGCAGAAAAGATTGAAATGGGAATGCATTGGAAACATTGGCAAGAGCGGCCTTTGCACCAATATAAGAGATATGGCAACAAAATAATTAGTCAAGATGGAATTCTATATAAAATAGATAAAAATTCCAAATCAGTAATTGTGCCTTTTAGCCTTTTGGTGGAGATCTGCTACAAAACACATGTTGAAATGGGTCATATTGGTCAAAAAAAATTAATTCAAACCATATCACAAAGATTTTGGCACCCGGCTATAATCAAAACAACAATAGACATTTGCAAATCATGTCCTCATTGTCAGATATTTAAAACTGATTTCCAAAAAATTAAACCTCCAGTGAAGAAAATAGAAACTACAAGCCCATTTGAATTGGTATCTATAGATGTGATGAATCTCCCAAAAACGAAGAAACAACATTGTGCCGTAGTTGTTGCGATAGATCATTTTACTAAATGGCTATCTGTCATCCCTATTCGTGACAAAAAGTCTTCAACTGTTGCTCAAGTACTAAGAGATAAATTGTTACCATCATTTCCAAGATTACCGAATAAAGTTCTCACTGATAATGGTCCAGAGTTTACAGGTCATGATTTCAATAATGTCCTGCAACAGTTTTCTATAATGCATATCTTTTCGACCCCATATCACCCGTCTTCGAATGGAAGTGTTGAACGAAGCAACAGAACAATTTTACAACTGTTGAAAGGGGTTCAAGAAGAAAATAAGCAGTGGGATGAGGTACTTGCAAAGGCAATAATAACTTATAATGAGACGTTTCATTCACAAATTAATCAGTCACCATCAGATAAAATATTAAATTTTTCATATAAAAGAAATTCAGATCTTCATATTGATGCAGATGTACAAAAATGCTGGAAAGTTGGACATCCAAAATTTTCGCCATTTCAAATTGGTGATAGAGTACTAAAGAAAATAGTTAAAATAGGAAATCGTGTTGAGTACAAGTTGCAACCAAAATATGATGGTTTATATAGGATAACAAAGGTTCAATTGAATGAACTTGCTTATGAAATAAAAAGAATAGGTTCTCAAGATGAGAGAGTATACAGGGTGCACTATGATCAAATAAAGAAATTTATAGAAGTTCCAGTCTATTTGAAATCCTATCTGACTTTCTCTCCTATAAATATTACCCTGGATATCCATACAACTGATAGTAGCAGCTCTAATGATGAAGATAAGTTGATATGTTCAGCGAGGGGTTTAAAATTAAGTAGTGATACCAGTTCTGATGAAGATATTGATCCTAAAATTGAATTGAAGGCAAATCCTAAGGTTGATAAAATTTTCAAAAGTCCAGTTGAAAATAAAAAAGCCAACAACAAATATACTAGATGGCGTACTAAGAAGAAAGAGGAGACTAGATCCGAATTTTCCTTGTGTAGTATTCCTTTGGAGAAGTTACAATGTTCTCAAACGGTTCCGAAAGATTTAGTAATAGAGGCTTATTCGTCAACTCCCAAAGTAAGTGAAGCTACACAAGTAGCTTTCTCTAACATGAGTTTATCTCCAATTTTGAATAGAGATTGCTGGAAACTATATGCAGAGAGTAAATCGGACTCCGAAGTTCAGTGTAGGAATCCATCTTTGAATAGATTTAATGATGAGGTAATTACTTCTTATCAAAGACAACTTCGTTACATAGACAAGATTCATGGTATTTGGTCTATGACACAAAATTGCATTCAAGAAGAAATATCTACGTACAACAGCAATAACGTTAATATAGAGGTGGTTGATGAGGATAATGTGAATGAAGATAATAATCAAGAGCAAGCTGAGCAGATAAGTAGCGTCATGAATAATAATCAAAATACTGGGACTGATGTTATTAGTGATATTATGTTGCAAAATGATTCAGAAAATAATTTTTCTGGATTCATATCAGAGGTAAACCAGCAACATAACCTATCAAAGTTGCAACAGATTAAGATGATTATAGATGAAGCACTAAATATATCTCAAGAAATTCAAAGGAAAAATCTAGAAATAGATACTATTCTTACAAAGGATATCAGAAATAGTGCAAATAAAAGAGTGACATTTTCTGATTCAGTAAAGAAAGTGAACTATCGAAGACTAAGGGATTCACACAACTCAGATACTCAAACCCCAAGGCGTGGTCGTTCTAGGGGCTTGGTAGAGGAATTGCCCTATGTGCAGCCACGGGTTTTGGAGTGGAGTAAAAAATAATACTTTACTAAACCTATGTTAGTATGAGAATGGAGCTAACTAGTTTTTCAATTAAAAAAGGAAAAGGGTTTATACACGAATATATATCTATGTTTGTGTGTATGTGTGTGTAAGTATATGTGTATATGGGTATATAGGTGGATGTACATATGTATGTGTATATATGTGTGCATGTATGTATTTATATGTGTATATAGAGGTATATATGTATGCAATAATAATAAAAGAAATTATTATGAGAATACATGATAATATGAGGAGTAGGTGTTGGTGATTAACTTGGATGGCATTGATGATACATGGATGATGGATTGACTGGGTGTGCTTGTTGGTAGATATCAGGGGTGCGTTTCTTCTCTCTGGGTTCACGGTGGTTATCAGGTTTGATATGGCTGTGGACTTGGAGAGTGCTGATGCCCCTGATATCAGGTGTGATTGTTGGTAAAGTAACTGAGTTGGTGATTGGTTTGAGTTGTTAATTTGAAAAATTTGGTAAAATGAGCGAGGCTGTTGGTAAAAAAAAAATAAAATGAAATGAGGGGCATAATTCAATATTGGTAATATTAATATAATTGTGTCTGTAGTGGATATCAGGCTTGATATGACTGCAGACTTGGGGGGGAGGACTATGCCTTGCATAAATCTTACTTAGAAATACTTTATAGCTAAGTGAAAGTATGTAAGGTAGAGAAATAAACTGCTAAAAAATTAATTAAATTCATTTGTGAATTTAGTTAGTATGTTGACTACACTAAAATAAATCAACTGTGTTTGTGTAGTTGCAATCTTCATTTATTAGAGGAATGTGTCATGTTTAATAATCCATTCATATAAGTAATCATTTTCTTATTTAATTTTATTTCATACACTTATTTTATTTCATTCATTAAGTTTTCATAGACTTATTTCATATATCACTATTTTTCTCATTTCATGTATCAGCTATTTGACAGAACTCCAGAGGCTTCATATTGAGTCACCGCTGAAAATAATGGAATGGAGGAACCCAGCTAGGTCATTATATCAATATCATAATTATTCATTGTATTGCAATTCATTTACATTATTATTTTCATTCATTGCATTTCATTTAATCAAATGTTGTCATTTCATATAAATAGGTTATGTTATTTTATATATGTCGAACACGAATTACATTATGGGTTACAGAATTAATTTGTATTTTGGTGCATATATTGAGAATAATTCTTTACGAGCTTTTGGTTTTCAAAATATGAAATTTCTGATGATTCATGTGAAAATTAAAATAAGAGCAAATAAACATGAACCAATATAGTTGTTCTGTAAAGGATAAAAGATTTTATTCTAGTTACCTTATCCATTATTAGAATGTTTAAAGATTAAAACTTCAAGATACTGTTAGCGGTAGGTAGTATCAAGATACTAGCCGCGATATGAATGTAAATGTTTAAACTTTAAATTAACAATTGAAAATTTTACCTTACCAATAATTGGATTTTATGGGGGTTACAAGATATGACAACAGAATGAAATTTATTCAATATTCATTAATATTTTGGTTAAAAAGGTAAATAAATTACTGCTCTTGTGTTCTTTGCATATTTGGAGCATTTTGTTGAATTTTTTTCCTGAGTTGATTGTTATTTATGGCATTTTGATTTGCACTATCTTTTATATACTGAACAAGCGTTGTACTCAGTTGTCTAGTCAGAACATTCACCTCTCTTTAGTTTCAGGGACGGCGAGACCAGAGGAGCAGACACAATGGCATGGTAAATAGACCAGAAAACAGTCAAAAGGGCATGGCAGTTTGATGAAACTAAGGAAATAAATGAAATTATATTGCACCTGGAAAAGAGTGGATAAATAATCAATGGGGGCTGGCGAATGAAGTGAAATTATCATGGAGATGAGAGAAGGATTGATAAGAAGTGATAAAAGTTGAAATAATAGTTAGACTCAGATGGAAATTAAACTTAACTATCAAGCAGGATAAATTGAGATATGTTCTCAGGAACTTTGCAATTGAATGTTAATATAATGAAGAGGCATTGAGGAGAGGATTATTGGTCTTACAATGGGAAGATTGAGATGACTCCAGAAAAAATTTCACCAGAAAATAAGTAGTTAGAATGTTGATTAAACATGAATGTAAACTGTAGTAATTAACAAGGTTGCTGCAGTGATGGAGATGATTAGAAGGGAATATAGGAGACAGACTATTATAATGCGAATTCTTCGAAAAATGGAAGCAATCTATTGTACAAAAGTGTGTTGCTACTGATGAGTAACCGGTAATTCTTGCATGAAAAGCTGAAAAATTGGTGCTGAAATCCCCGCTAGGCAGAGTAGCATAATGCCTTGTTAGAAAGAATGGATTGGATCACTACGTCTACCATATAATTTTATTTTGTATATGAGTGTATAAATTGTATATAATGTTAGGTTAAAAAATAAAATAATTTTTTTTTTCGTTCTGTAAATGTAATTTATTTATGTGTGTATAGTTAGGTTAAATAGTACCAATCGTGGTGTCTCGGTATTTACATATTTGGGGGTTATAAAATAAAAAAAGGGGTTTCATTTGTTTCATAGTATAAATAATACTGAAATTTTAAGGGTCCATAATGGGTTTCTGTTTATTTTTCTGTACATAGGTGGATCAGTGCATTGAACTTTAATTTGTAAAATGCACTTGGGGGGGAGGTATGTAGCTAGCTCATGTGTATGCTGCATAACCTCTTTATAATGTGTTTTGTGTTATTTATTACAGGTATAAAATATATATCAAAACTGCACTTATTGATATAGATAAATTCATGAATATAGAAATTTGTGGACATTAAAAGGATAACCTTGCACCTGAATAAAGTGGAAAAGTTTTTATTTGGGTTGTAACTAATATATAAACATGGAGTAATTTCAATACTACCGAGCACCATATATTGGGTCAGTATAGTCTTAAATTATAAATTCATTTAATCTCTTTGCCAATATGACAATATATGCCAGAGTTCAAATTATATTATTTTGTTTTGTTTGTGTAAAGCTTGTAAATTGTTGAATTTAGATGTGTTATACTTATTTCGAATCTGGCAATGGCAGGAGGTTCTATGAGACAAAGAAGTTAAAAATGGCATCGTTTTAATTTCCTACTGGAGGACCCTACTGAGAAGCAGACGGCGTGAACTACAGGATATATATAATACAAGTTGTTGAACAATCCTTCACACTGCCAGTTGAGTACTTACTTGTTTAGTTATTGTACCACATGCATAAAAAGAATGGAGACGTTAGTAGTCGGCCATTCTTATGTAAGACGCCTCAAGCGATTTCTGGAACAGGGAGATGGTACCGTGTTCATGGCTGGTGCAACTGAGGTACAGCTGAAATTTGTGTATGGAGGTGGTGCGGATTATAATGTTTTTAATTGTAGCAAGCAGCTCAGGGAGAGGATATTGACTTATAGCCCGGCTGTTATAGTGGTAGCACTGGCGGGTAATGGTATCCGATTGGATTTAAGTCCATCAGAGTATTATGCTCAGTTAAGGGATTTTTACCATTGGCTGAGAGAAGCATTTCCCTCAGCAAAGATTATCTCAGTGGAATGTGAACCGCGCTTTCACCGCCGGGATAATAGTTATGGTACTCCTGACATTCCCGAGTATGAGAGAAGGAGATTGGCAGTAAACAAAATCTTGCATAAGCTAAAGTATAAGGATGCATTGATGCAGATAGGGAAAGTATTGAAATATAGAAAATACTTTGATTATGGGGGGGTACATTTAAATGACCTGGGATACACCCTTTATTGGAAAATAATGAGGGAAACAATAAGTTACGTAGTTGCAAAGTACAATCTTTGAATCTTTCATCTAAGTATGTCCTACCAGGTATCCCTAAGGAATTCGGTTTGTTTTGTTATTGTTTTCTTTTCTGAGCACCAATTTACTAATGGGGTTAGTAAAGTAAATATCTTTAGTTTTTAAATCGTTCAGATCGAACGTATTTACTTTATATAGGGGAATGTGAAACAGGCCATTATCTTGATATAGTGAGCCATGACCTTAAATTTACTGGCTGGATTAGTCCAAATTATGGGCTTTTCCAGAAGTATTAATAATTCAGTTTGAGCGTTTAAAGAGTAAGGGGAATCAAATATTCATGTGCTTCATTAACTATTAGGGTGAGTGTCAATTATAATTGGGGTTTGTCTAATTAAATTTAATACTAAAATCTTTACACAACGCAAGGTATCATTGGTGCCATGACAAACTTGGGTGCATACATATATTTTTATTTCAATAATTCCATATAATGTTTTTTTTTTTAGCTGTGTCTGTCAGTTTAGGGTGAGTTGACTGAAGTTACTACTATATGCTCTGGTTACGGTCATTGGATGATGGTGAGTATAGCCCTGGAGTCTCTCGTACTTCCTTAATATACTGGCATGCTGGAGGTAAGCATCAGTTTAGGGTGAGTGTGAGTGTTCTCATTAACGCGTAATCTAGTTACAGCCATTAACTTGAGGTGAGTTGGGTCTTGTAACTTCTAGTACTTCCCGAATGACTGACATAATAATTGTGAGCATTGATTTAGAATAAGTGTAAGTCAAATTCATACATAACGCTGTAGATATAGTCAGTGAATTATCGTGTGTATAACTACATTTTTTTTGTTTTTGTTTCTAAATTCATAATGTAGATGTAGTCAGTGAACGCGGTAGATGTAGTCAGTGAATTATCGTGTGTATAACTACATTTTTTTTTTGTTTTTGTTTCTAAATTCATAAACATACTATAGATATAACCAGTGGATGGGGATGAATATAGTTCCCAATATTATTTTCTTTCTGTTTGTGGCTACACAGGTTTAATTGATGTGTATTATGTTCACATGTTCTCCTTGTCTGTCTGTCTGGAGCTAATTATGTCTCTAATATAAGTTGGTGGATTGGGCTTAAATGTTATATAATGCTTAGTTAGGGAACATTCCCAGATGTTTTTTT
>JBAGKJ010788876.1:0-11292 GCA_037179465.1 Phronima sedentaria | reverse complement strand
TCTAAGTATATATATTTGAAATATTCACAGATAAGTCTATATTTAATTAATATTAGTTAACAACATAATATAACACTCAACATGGGCAAGAAGCAGCAGAACCGCTGCATGGAGGGGGATGAGCTAAGCCTGCTCACCTCTGACTTGAACAAGAGCGGCAAGTTGAGCCAGGTGCAAGCTGTGGTGCTGGCAGCCGGCAGGGGCAGCAGGCTTGATGCCGTCACCAGTACCACTGCCAAGTGTCTGCTGCCCGTAGCTAACGTGCCTCTGCTCTACTTCCCACTGCACTCTCTGCAGCAGTCTGGCTTTACTAGTTAGTTTACTGTGTCCTTCAATGTGTTATTCCTTATTGTTTTTTTTTATATATATAGCCCCAGGCATGGGCATCGCACAATAGCTGGTAATTCATTCATCTAACCATCTGATAGTATATTTTCAATCCTTAATATAGCAACTATGATCATCATACATCTCCAAATAACCACCACCATTGCAAACACTGTTCGATAACACATCCATAATGCTAAAAATCGCTGACACAGTCCATTTGTCAAAAAAAATTGGCCTCCATTTTCATATACATACGTGGGACTATGCGCCAGCAATAGATTGGTTAGCAATCGCCGGGATGCAGCTGGGTGAGGGACAATGGCATTCCAATACAACGGTGTTATAGAACCCATCCATCCCACACCACTCCGCACCCGACAATCACCTCCGCAATCCATACTCCAACGCTCTACCTTGCACATTTGGATAATTTCTTACCGGTCCACGTGATCTGGTTGCTGGTCCGATTCTATGTGGAATATCACCATCAGTGAAACCAGAGAAATTTAAATTTGAAACTGTCGTCACCTGAGTTCTCTCCATCTCATTGTCTTCTTGGGTTTCAAGGTTATTATTGGAGATATCTCCATCAAACATCAACCTAAAATATTTTGCTTTATTAGCTCTCAAGCTTTTTGTGGAATCTAATCGCTCGCTCGCATGCTCTCTGATTCGTCGTATAAGCTCATTAGTTCTACTATTTAAGAGGGTATCCGTGATTGGTGCATCCGGGGTTTGGTAAACTGCCGCTTCGAAATCTTCATTGATATTCAATGTGACATTTTCGTCTTCAGCAATACTTTTATCCAGCAGATTTATAGTTTCAACTGTAAATTCCCAATCACCTTCCAAATCACTAAGATATTCATCCATCGCTGCTTTCCTGTCTAACCAATTTTTAAAGCTAAATAAGTCAAACGATTTAAAACCACAAAAATCAAGACTCTCCGCTGTAATTTCTCTGCCCTGGGGATTTGAACCCAGCATGTGTATGTTCTCGAGAGACCTTGTCTTATTTATTTTTGTGAACTCTTGACTGCATACTTGAACCGCTTTTGTCGATTGCTCCTTTGGCGTGGAAGTCCAAGCCTCTATACGTTCTCCTCTAGATTGAATTCTTTCAGAACAGTACAATTTATCTAACGGGGTTGAATAACCTATATTACCATCATTTCCACTCATAAATGTGGATTCACCACCAAATCTGTCCTGCAAGAATGCTCTATTCATTACAGCAGAATCTTTTATTTGAAGGTCCACACTCTCCTTACTTGATGTATTAGTTGGTGCTACACCTGGCTTGTCTCCTATAGTTTCTTGAAACCCTGAAAAGTTAAACGTTGATATATCAATTTTGGTCGTTGATTTTTCGGCAGATGTAGATTCAATATTAATCTCAGAAGTGGCAATGGTTTCAGAGGTATCCTGAGACGTATTATCTTGCTCGTTCCTCTCTCTACGCTGCTGTCTTCTTTGAATTTCCTTTAGCCCTGTCCTCAATAATACGTTTGTTCCTGACTTGTCAATTTGACGTCGCTTGGAAACCATATTATGAACTAGTCGGCGACTAGCAGATCGCTCCTCCTGACTCGTTGAACTGATAGCCTCAATCTGTGACTTCTTGTCCTGGGTGTGTCGTCGCAAACGATTCTTTGAAGAAAGAGCTCCTCCAGAGCGTATTCCCTGAAAACTTACTGTATCTCCATCAGTCTCCTGCAGTGTAGTTGAGCCATATCGCGACACCTTCCGTTGGTCTGATGTTTTCTCACTTTCTTCATCAGTTGAATCAAACTCCATGGTTACCCTTTGTGCATCGCTACTTCCACTTATTTCCTCTTTATGATAGACTGGCTCAAACTTAACCAATTTCTTAATATAATTGGGTGGATCAACAAATGGCTTAACTTGTCTGTAATGAGCCCTAAGTTCTTCAAATGGTTGAGAGGTCCTCTTAATGACATATGTCACTTCATTCTCATGTACTTTCAAGACTTTAAAAGGTCCTTCAAACCTAGCAAGTAACTTATTTGAGGTTAAATTACCAACTCTTTGCACTTTCCTCAGGACTATCTGCCCAATCCTGTATGGAGCAAACTTTGGGTGACCCTGCTTCCATTCTTCCTGTATCCTCTGATTCACTGGTATTTTTCCAGGATAGTTATGAGATTCCCTCAAAAGAAAATCCGATGGTGACATGTTAATTTGAGAATGCTTGGTCGCATTATATGCTATCACCATTCTGGGCAAAACTTCTTCCCAATTCTCACCTTCCCGTTTTGTCCCTTTCAGCATCTGGGTTATTGTGCGGTTGCACCTTTCCACACAACCATTGGACGAGGCCATATATGGGGTCGAATATACATGTTCGATACCAAACTCCTGCATTAGCTCATTAAATACACCGGAACGAAACTCTGGTCCATTGTCCGACAGCACCTTGACAGGGACTCTTGGTAACACGGCTAAAATCTGCCGTCTGAATGCATCTACTACTGTCTCTGCCTTCTTATTCCTAATTGGAACTACATTCAACCATTTTGTATGGTGGTCTACTGCTACCAGTACTGCAACTTTACCAGTCGAGGATACAGGTAACTGCATAAGGTCTACTGTTAATAGCTCGAATGGAAAATTTGTCTGTATCTTCTTGGTAGGTGGATAGGCATTTTGATTAGAAACCTTGAAGACCTGACAGTGCAAGCATGACTTGCAAATATCTCTCACTGTCTTATCAATAGCAGGATGCCAGAATTGTTGCTGTACTGTATACAGTAACTTCATAACTCCGATGTGAGAAATCTCAATATGCGTCTTGTAAACCACTTTAACTATCAACTCAAATGGAACAACTATAGACTCAAAGTTCTGACTCCTCCTTATAAGTAAACCATCCACAACTGCTAATTCACTATGGTACCTCTTAAATTGCTGGAGAAATCTCTCCTTCCATTTATCAGGCGGTATATCTTTCTCAACTTTACTCCTCAAGCGCCGTATTGCATAATTACCTTCCTGTATACTCTTGTAATCCTGTCTATCATTTATGTTATAATCAATTACTATTTCATCGTCATCTGATTCTTGTGCATCCTCCTCTGAATTTGAAACCTTTAGATGCGTAGCTTCCAGTTGACCAACAAAACTCGTCTCCTGCTCCACTCCGACATATTTCATTGGATACATTATCTCGTCTCCTTGAGAATTACTTGCACGTATAAAATTGTATTGAAAGTCCATTACTATTCCATTCTGCTTCAAGAAATTTGCACCCAACAAACCACACGAAGGTAAATCTTTATCTGCTACTACCGCGAAAGGAATCTCACGTTCCAACGGCATATCTAACGTCCCTAGCTTCAAGTTTACAATCTTCCATATTTTGACTCTCGCACCACCAAAACCTGCAATGAATACGTCCGGATTATCATCAATTACATAGACTCCTTGCTTCTCTTGTACTGCATTCCATAAAGATTCGTTCACTAAACTAATTTGCGCTCCAGAATCAATAATAGTACAAAATTTAACTCCGTCCAACTCAAATACATATCTACAAAATATGTTGGAGTCATGAATGTGATTGCATTGTAATCCTTGTTCATATGCAGCAGTCAGAACATTTATTTCGTTAACTGGTTCTTCAACTACCTCCTCAGCGACATGTGGGACAGAATCTAAGGAATAAATAAATTTCTGCTCAACATGGGGATCATAGTCCTTTCCAACACATCTGACAGGGTTAAAATGAACGTTGGCTAGGCACTGCAAATGTAAGTTTGGAAGATGTTCGTGTTGATCAGACACTCTGTATACTACAGGAGATGGCATCCCATAATGTACCATGACAGTGACCTTGAAGATGTCCGCTGCAACCAGCAATACCTCATCTCTAGGAAGAACACCGTCATGTCTCATGGCCTTCAACCTTCTCCTCGAGTCTCTGTCTAACTTGAGTTTATACTTTTGCGGATTGTCAATCAATTGGTCTATCAAGAGCCGCCTTAGTTCTCCTGCTGTTTGGGGAATGTCAACCACAAGACTATCGCGCACTTCCTCCAAAGAAACCAACATAGCCTCAAAAAGCGAGTTACCTCCCCCAGGTATCAGTTCTATAACCTTAAGTCCCTTAGGGAGTCCCACTGAACTGTCGGTTAGAGAATCGGCTTCTTGTTGAGAAGCCCGGATTATTCTGGACATTCCGTCAGCAGCTTGATTCTGTGATCCAGGTTTATACCTAATGGTGTAATTGAAATCTTCCAGTTCGCTTACTGTGCGCATAAGTCTAGAGTTCTCCCTAGACATGTTGTATAAATACAACAGGGGCTTATGGTCTGTGTAAATTATAAAATGTACACCGAACAAGAAAGATCTCATGTGTTTCACCCCCCATCGCAAGGCTAGGAGTTCTCTTTCAATAGGTGAATATGCCTGCTCAGCCTTGGAGAAAGCTACCGAAGTGTATGCAATGGGCCTATGTTCTCCCTTTTGTTTTTGCATGATGCATGCGCCTGCCCCAACAGCAGATGCATCCACGTATAACTCTAATGGCTCTGCTGTAGGAGAGTAATCGGGGAATGCTAAGCTCACCTCTTTAGCTAACTCTTCTCGTAATGAATTAAACGCCGTCTCCATGTCTTCATTCCAATCAAGTTTCTTCTTTTTAGCGCCTCCTGTTAAAACTGTAAGTGGGCGTGATATTGTTGAAAAGTTATCTATGAATTTTCGTTGGAAATTGGCAGTTCCCAGGAACTGACGTAATTGTGTTACATTCTCGGGCTTCGGATAATTTTTAATTTTCTCAACAAACTTTGGTGACTTAGTGATACCATTTCTGCTTATAACGTGTCCTAGGAAACAAACTTCCCGCTTGAAGAATTCACACTTGGCCACTTGAATTTTTATTCCATTAATCTTAAGGGTATTAAGTACCCTCTGCAACAGTTCCAAATGCTCTTCAAATGATGTCGACATAACCAGAATATCGTCTTGATAGACAATAATTCTCTTCATGGAGAATTCCGATAATATCTCCATCATATTTTGCTGAAATTGTAAACCACTGTTGCGCAATCCAAACGGAAGACGTTTGAATTGGTACTGATTGGAGTGAGTGGAAAAAGCTGTGTATTTGCGTGAATCGGGATGAATAGGAATCTGATAGTATCCTTTGACCAGGTCTATTGTAGAAAAGAATTGAATATCGTGTGCACTGTAGATAGCATCTGTGAGATTAGGAATTGGATAGTTCATGTGTCTCGTTACCTTATTAACCTTACGGTAATCTATACATAACCTCAACGATCCATCAGGTTTCCGAACTGGAACAACGGGTGAGCTCCAATCCGATTTAGCCTTTTCAATTATATCAAAAGACTCCAGTTGTTGACATTGCCGTTCAATTTCCTTATTTATTGGATCTGTAAACCTCCGCGGGCGTTGCCAAATAGGCGAATGATTTGTCAGCTCTATACGATGAGGTGCTACATGAGCTTTGCCGATGTCAAAGTCGTCCTTGCACAAAACCGCCTTCACCTGGGCTAACATGCCATATATTCTCTGTCTCTGGTCTTCTTCCAAATGGTCTAGTGAAATCCTATCCTTAAAATCAGACAAATTCTCTACATCTTCCCCTTCCTCTTCAACATCCAATTCTATAATTGTATTTACTACTCCTAAAACTTCTCCTTGCTTAATCTGTAAGTTCTGAGAAGATTCACCTTTCTTCCTTTTGATAAATAGGCTACCAGTTACATCCTCCCTACTAACTATGCCCTCTACCGCACTTAACTTCTTATTCCTACAATTTCCGTCAAAATAAAAATTCATGTCCTTTGAATCAGCATATTCTGGCAGCCGAATCTGATAATTCACTTCTACAACCTCCTTTTCTATATTAACTGTATTTGTAGCAAAAACTTTGACATCATTATAAATTACACTCTTGATACTACCTGAATCAGGGTGTACTGTAATTGTTTTTCGGCCACCTCCTTCTACTGGGAGTGACAAACTACCCTTAGCTATGTCAAGTATAATTTTATTCGCTCTTAGAAAATTGAGACCAAGGATAACAGAATAATTAGTACTATCATTTGGAACTACTATGAACTTTGTTGGCTTAGTATCTATTCCATAAATACTTATGCACTGCTCCGAAATGGGAAACGCCTGAGTAGTTATTCCTCCTATACCAGTCAATCCACGAACCTCTGTGGAATCCACAGACATACCTGCCTCGTCGACAAGAGCCTGCTTAACAACGTTGTTTGCAGCTCCTGTGTCAACCAAGGCGAGTGTCTCCACAGCATTAAACTTCACTTTCACCAACATCAGATCAACAGGCATCAACCTGGAAATATTTACAACTGAAGGTTGATCAGTATTCTCATTTTCCTGCTTATAGTCTAGCTCTTTTTCCTCAACTACTTCTTCTCCTGCTAATGATGGGTCGATAGGTAAGATACCACTTTGATTATCCTCCATACTGTAAGCAGGAGGTTGCTCACCACCTGCATCTCCAACCTGATTACTCAGCTCACCATCTACATCTTCAACTTGATTAGTTGACCCACCAATCGCATGTAAAACCTGATTACCTACCTCACCATTCGTAACGTCAACCTGATTACTCATCTCACCATCTGTATCTGCAACCTGATTGCCAACCTCACCATTTGTATGCTCAATTGAATTTGTCACAGTAACTTTAACCGAATCAAATATATCATCACCAGGCGAATCCACTGTCAACAGATTGAACCTATTCCTACTTCGCTTATCCTGAGGGGTTATGACAACAGCTCCAGAGCCACCCTCTTGCCTGCTGGAGCTCCTCAGTTTGACCGTCTTTTTGTCACACCACCTCTGCTTGCTGGTAAGGCCGGTGGTCCAACAATCTTATCAGGTGATGACTCTCTTCCTTGCGTATAGCGATTATAATAACATTGACTAATAGAATGCCCTCCTTTTCCACATATAAGGCATAACCCAAGTCTCGATCTGCATTCATTTGCATGATGACCGTCTTTCCTACAATAATCACAATTGAGTTTAGAAGTTCTCGATCGCGTGTTATAGTGTCCATTTCCTCCAGTATAATTTCTACCTTTATGAGCCTGATTTATGTCTCTTGATCTACTCTGATTATACCTAAGATCTCTCGATTTATCTTGATTGTACCCACCATGCTGATTATGATAGGGCTTGCGATATTCTTTGTATCTACTCTCCTGTTCCTTCTCACGTCCATTGCTCCATGTCTGCTGTAAATTTATAGCTATTTCCTTTGGTCTTTCTGAATGCGTCTCTGCCCTCGATGTATTCACCTTCAGCTCTGAAAATCTTGCAAACTTCTGCACCTGCTCCCAATCAACCTTGATTCCCATTACTTTAGCAGAAAGTACTTTATCCTCTATAGATTTTCTGAAGTCCCTTGGTGCGAACTCCAGAAACTTTTCCCTTAATGTAGAGCTCGATTGAAGTTTATCTTCAGAAAGCTTAGGATACGCTCGACGAAATTGTATCTCAACTCTGTTGCTAAACAGGAATAAATTCTCATCATATTTTGGTTTCAAATTGTGAAAACCTTCCTTTGACTTCTTACGCCTTGTATGCTTCATGTCTTGATCCAAACTCAACAACCTTTTCTTCATCTCTCTATAAGACTCCTTTCTTCCCTTCATTGACTGGAATGCTTCCAACATTTCTCCCGACAAATGCATTTCCAGCTCTTTAATCCAAAAAGATTCATCTCCTTTGATGTTATTCTCGCAATACTCTTCAAACCTGCTCAAATACTCTGAAAGTGTGTCTATGTCCGGATCGAATTTATCTAGCCTCGGTGTTTGTCTACTATCTAATTTATCAAATAACTTCATCCACTTATCATCAGGGTCTGCACCTACTCCTTTTCTCCTATGTACTTTGTATTTCTTTATCTTCACATCCTTTGGTTGACTGTCTGAAGATGCTCCAGAGTCTAAATCAGTATTCTCACTATTGTTAGTAAACCCACCATCAATATTACCATCAGTACCTATGTCAATCTTTTTCTTTTCATCTCTCTTCTCATCCTCACTTGTGTCACCATCCCCTTCAAGCCTTCCATCCCTACACTCCAACTCTTTCATCATTCTCCCTATCTCCGACAACTTTTGACGAGATTCATCAGACATCCTATCCACTCCTCTTGATTTAGTTGCATCGACTAACCCACTCATGTATTGATATAAGTCCTCCAATGATTTATCCATATTTACACAATCCTCCTTCTTTCCTCCAACAGCACCTTCCTCAAACTTCTGCGCCATAATTGAAATTTATCAATTATTATAGACCCCACGAAAGCTCACAACTCGATCAACAATAAACTCACCCAGATCACCAACATATAAACAACCTCAAAACAACCACGAGATCCTGGTCATGGCACCATTCTTTCTACTATGTGGTGGTAGCTCAGCAGTAAAAAAATGATATTAGCGCCAAGACATGCACCACACAGGGTTTAGTTCCGAGGTCAAATATAAGCTAGATGATCACCGATGAATCTACTATCAGACAAGTCTTACCTACACTATAAAGATTAACTCACCTTAGTTTTTCAATGGTCCCACGATAATGAATGAAACCATCTTCTTAATGTATGAGAAGTACTTTTGTAAACCTTCGCTTGTGAGATGGACACAATCCTTATAATATCTCTGATCATCCAACCTTTGTGGGCCAGAAATCATCAAAGTGTGGTTCTTGATTTTCAAGCGCTTAGCTAGATAATTATTGATTGCTATCCTACGTGCTTTATAGGCTTCTCCTACAGGGCCGTGCCAGCGATTCCCCGCCTTATAGAACCGGTTCTCTACCTGTGCAGCAACAATGATGGCCTCCGGAAATGTCTCCCTAAGTTTGCTATAAAAGGCTTTGATCTTCGAATACACTACAGTATTCTCTACCTTTGTAGAGATAGAATTACCAGCGAGTATCACAATGACCACGTCAGGGGTATGGCTACTTACTCTTGCGAATAAGTGGCGGTCTTGTAAATAGTCGTCGTATTTACCGCCCCTTTTGTAAACGTAATCAAATTTAATGGCTTTACCTTCAATGACCAAGTTAGTATTGCCCAGCCCCTTAAGGTCAGCTACATAACTATGGCCAACAACCAACACGTTCATGTGGAATAAATGCAAAAAAAGAAAAATATAATATAAACGTCCTTATAGGTGCCAAGGAATGATATGCGCCACTATCAGTCGACGCCTATCCAAATATCAGGTTCAAATTTGAGCTTTAGATATAATTATATATCAAAGACTAATTTTTTAGCTTTAGATAATTAGAATTTTAATAAATTGGAACCTAATGAAAAAGAACTTGAATGAAAATATGAATATTAGGTTCCTGTGAATACATGAATAAATCAAAGTTAACTATTGTAAATTTGAAGAAATAAATTGGACTGAAAAGTATAATATAAGGCACTTGGAACAACTTAAAATATCAATAAGTGAAGGCGGGTGAAGAATACGATGTCTTTTGTTTTTTCACTTATCCTAAAATTTACAACCATGTACACACATATATAGATGAGAAGCAATTTGCTCTTAATAAACAGGAAATAAGAATGTACACAAGAAAAACAACTAAGCTACACCTAAGTAACTACGCCTAAGGGTACCTAAACTACGCTAAAGGGAAATCAACAAATTATAGCACAATGAACGCTCTTCCTTGTATAGAGATTTTATCTCAATGGCTCTTATCTTCATGGGACATCTATTGCTCGTGAACTGGACAAAATTGCAAGCCGGTAACGTTGTGAGCTTCCTGAAAGAGGATGCTCAACTAAAGATCATTTCTATAATATGCACATGTTTATATTCAAAGGAATCATCCGTAAAATTATGTACACTTGAATATGTACAAATCTAAAAGTTAGTGAAACGTTAAACAATGGAAAATTACCTAAAATGTGGTTTAACTCACCCTGGGATCTTGCAGAATTCAAATTTTTATGCAGAGGTTTTCGCTGACGATATGTTAGAAAAAAGTAGTAGCATAAATTGCTGTGATTAGATGACTCCAATGGTATCTATAAATTGAGACGTGATGCTTAACTGAGTTGACTCCAATCCTATTTAATATGTTGCGATGCCTATTCCGTTGATGACTACAATTTTATTGCCGTAAACCATGCGATTTTAATGCTTTTATGATTAATTAAGAATATATAATAACCACGTTAAGATACACCTGCACAAGGGAAAAGAGAGAATAAGTTATAAGCACAATGGTTGCACCATAACATCATCTCCCCCCCCAGTGCAGAATTAGTATAATGACGCACTTAATAAAAAAACGCAGGTATGTGAGTGAACTTGATAGGCACCATGCAATTTCCCAGGTGAATACACTACCACTTGTGTTAATATAATACAATCAAAACACTGGATAAATCCTTTAATATTTACAATTATGTGCTTCCTATCTTATCTATTGCTTTTAGCGATAATTAAATTAGTGTTTACTCATGTAAACTCCCAGTGTTCCCGAACAATTGAAGTAATATTAATTTATGTGGCATTTTATATGAGATATTGATGAAAAAAATAGTATAACTACTCATAATAATTAATATGGAACCCTATTGGTAATTTTCAATTTTCGTTAATAGACTCCTAATTTTCGTTAATAAACTCGTTAATAAAACCCAACACCATAACCTCACTCTGATAGTGTCAACTGAGTTTACCATTAGCGCACACCACGCCATTGGCAAGCAACATGGTATATCTAAACTTAACTTTAAATCTCTTTGCAAATCCCACATGAAATTATATATTTAAATTTATCCACTAGGATCATGTGAATATTTTATTTATTACAATTTAATACAATCAATCTATTTACTTTTTTTTTTTTTTTTTTTTTAATAAATAAAACTATAGCACCAGGCATGGGAAT
>JBAGKJ010777765.1:0-11295 GCA_037179465.1 Phronima sedentaria | reverse complement strand
AATATAATAAGTAAATTTCAATTTTTCAATGAAGAATCGGCAAATATTTGCCGATGCCGATGCCGATACCAACAATTGCCGATGCCGATTCTTACCGATGCCGATTCCATAAAAAATTGCCAATTCTTGCCGATGCCGATTAATCGGCAAATCACTAGTTATAGTTCCAAGGTATTCAACACCTTGGTGGTCACAGAGGTGTGAAGACATCAAGATAGCAAGATAAGCAGCGTTAAAAGCTATGCAAAGGGTACCTAATAGGGAAAACATTGAAAATTTTCAGTATTTAGCAGCTCAAGCCAAGACAATATTCCAAACAGAGAAGTTGAGATCTCAAAGAGAGTATATGTCAACCATTCACTCGAACAGTAACCCTAACCTAGTCTGTACTAAAATCAACCAGTTTAGGAAAGAGTACAAGCCATGCAACACTCCACTAGTTGAATTGATGGACAGAAGTTTCACTTTACAGATACCGACAAAGGAAATGCTTTGCGGATTCACTACCAAAATAAATATAAAGCCAAAGATTCAAGTAAGATAGTAGTTTTGAATCAGGAAAGCAATTCAGAAGTTTCAGTTGGAGATGTAGATTACAATTGTCCCATCACATATAAGGAACTGGAGAATGCACTTTCAAACCTAAAAGGGAATTCCCCAGGAATTGACTATATACATAACAGTTTCCTGAAAAACTTAACAGGTAATTACAAATGTAGAATACTTGAGCTTTTTAATAAGATATTTGATTCTGGTGAGGTTCCAGTTGATTGGAAAGTGGCACTTATATGCCCTATTCCAAAATCTAGTACAGATAAAACAAGTTTCGAAGCACTGCGCCCTATATCTCTACTGCCTTGCCTTGGTAAGCTGCTAGAGAGGATAATTAAAGATCGTATTTATTGGTGGGCGGAGAAAAATGATCTCTTCAGCAAAAATCAGTCAGGATTTAGAAAGAGGATAGGAGTTGAGAACAAGTAGCTCGTCTAGAATTAGGTATTCGCTCTGCATTGAGAGAGTCTAGTACTGCAATGCTTACTCTAGTTGACCTTAAATGTGCTTACGATACAGTCCCCTATGACAAACTAATGAGTAAGTTACAAGAACTGGGTTTTAAAGGGAAACTGCTAAATTACCTAAAGAGTTTTATGAGCAATCGCACAGGAGTTGTTTCACAAGGACCATTTTTGTCAGATCCATATCCAATTCAAATTGGTTTGCCTCAAGGATCTTCATTAAGCCCCATTTTATTTAACCTCTTCATGTCAGATTTATACGTTCCATGATGATGCAACTTTTTGTCAATATGCTGACGACTTGGCAATCCTTGTTAAAGGAGATAACACAGAGTTTTGTAGGCTAAAAACAATTGATTACATCTCTGTTCTTAAAGAACAACTCACAGCTAAAAGCCTCCAGATAAATTTTAGAAAAACCAAGTACCTATATGATCTTTTCAAATGCATCAGTGATTCCCAGTACCTCAATTAAAATTGACTATTGAAATTGAGAGAGTAGAAACTTATAAATATCTTGGAATAATTCTAGATTCACCTAAACTGTCATGGAAACAACATATATATGAAACCCATGCCCAATGTCTCAAGAGAGCTAACCTACTGAAGGCATTCGCTGGAAGAGACTGGGGTTCAGACAGAAAAACCTTAACAATGATATATAAATCGCTGGTCCTGTCTAAACTTAATTATGGGGGTGAATTTTTCCAGTCAGCTCCACAACTTAGTCTAAAAATGTTAGACAAAATCCAGAATATGTGCCTAAGAATCATAATTGGGGCTGAGGCAACATCACCAATAGCGTCCATGGAGGTAGAAGTTAATATTCCCCCTTTGAAACTACAAAGAGAAAAGCTACAGTTTATGTTTTATAATAGAATCAGACACCTTCCAAGAAATTTAGCTATCAAGGAAAATATGGAAAAATTGGCTGACCAAAACATCCCCTGGACAACAAGGAATCCTGAACCTCTCATGTATAAATTTAAAGGTTTCCAAGGAAACTCTACTACCAAAATTTTGGACCAATCGCCTTGCCAACTTATATATTTTCAACCCCCATGGATAAGTTATGATAATGTAAGTTTTAACATGTCTAAATATAAAGCTGAAGAGCTCATTCACTGTGCTCCTCAACTGTTCAATGATATGATCACAAACAAATATAGAGGGTACATAGAAATATATACAGACGGATCGTTAGTCAATTCAGATGTGCACAATAGAAAAGTTGGAGCAGCAGTAGTAATTCCCAAAACTAAGCAAGTTAGTAAATGGAAATTACCAAGTATTTTTTTTTTCTTTTTTTCAGCAGAGATGTTTGCGATTAAGCAAGCTTTAATATATGCAGAAGGTGACCCGGGACATAAATATGTTATTTTATCAGACTCGCGAAGTGCTCTTGAAGCTTTAAAAAATACAAGACTCCAGGATAATATTTTACCCTGGGAATCTCAAAGTAAAGTATGCTCAATTTGTGGTGAACAGGAGAGAGTTCAGTTTGAATGGATACCAAGCCTCTGTGGCATACCAGGTAATAATATAGCTGACAAATATGCAAAGGAGGCTTTAAATTTACCCTATGTTACTGTTCCTCACATTCCTAAAAAAGATGGAATTAAACTAATCCAAAGAAAATTAGAAAAGAATTGGAAGAGTGAATGGGACACTAACTGCAATGAACAAGGTACTGGTTTACATATGAAAAGAATAAGAGATAACATTGGCCATTGGGAATGGGCCAACTACTCAAGAAACAGGAAGTTAGAGACAATAATGGGTAGGCTAAGGATAGGACACTCTGGGCTTAGAGATAATCGACAGAGATTTGGGATGTCTATCTCAAAATACTGTGACTGTGGTTACCCAGAAACTATTTCACATGTGTTATTGGAATGTACATCCTATTCAAATCAGAGGGTACTCTTAATGAATAACTTGGATATTATTGGGATTTCCTTATCGGTTAAAAATGTTCTAGGAGGAGGGCCGTACCCCACAGCTAAGCAATTACTTATAATTGAAGAAACAGCTAAGTTTTTAACATCAATTGAAGCTTTCAACAGAATTTAGATTACCAATTTAGTAGGACATGCCCAGGGGTGAGGGAGGAGGCCGATCTGGGGCCCGTTCCAGGCAGTTTTACTTAGTTACTATTTTAGAAGTTTTATTTAACTTTTTTTTACTTAACTTACCTTTATTTCCTTCTAATTTAATATAATTTATTTATGTATTGTTTCTTTGTTTCTTTACTCTTTATCTTCATTCCTCTCATTTCTGGGCTTCACACCAAGGGACGTAGCATGATGGTCTATATGGAAATATGGGTAAAAGTCTAAGAGAGTAATAGACCTATCAAGATTCAATCATACACATAGCTGGGGACAATATGTCACTTGACAAGGTCCTATTAAAAATTTAAAAAAAAACATGTTTTCGAATATGATTCCTGACGTTACATACATCATTTTTGTTCCGGCACCTCTAGATTTACAAATTAAGCACTGAGTACTACTATTCATTTATTAAAATTAATGCATATTTGCTTTCTAAAAACATTTATGTCCCAAAATTGCGTTTTTTCAACAGTTTTGAGTAATGTTATGCCCAAAAAAACTTCTAAATACAATTATATTTTTGAAATAAGGTTTTTGAAAGTGGAAAATTAAAGAAAGTTATATTCAAAGGTCACTATACATAGATGGCCATTAGCATTTTTGATAATGGTACATCAACTTTTCCGTATGTTATAAGGATTTTTCAAAGGTAACAATTTGGGCAGTTTTGCGGAGCAAAGGGTAATGGCGGAAATAATGGAGCAGTTATGAGCTTGGTGCTGAAATTAGGGGACCTCCTAAACACGATTAACTTAGATCCTTATGACAGTTTGAGAATCTTAAGGCTCAAACATTAGGCAGTGTTTCAGCGGGGCTCAAGAGTCTTTGAAAATGGCGCCTGCTGATTGTAAGTTGCGGCTGCAACATCGCACTATGCTCTGCTGTTGTACGTGAAAGGATCTTAGATCGTGTGGAAACAAAATCCATAAACACATTCGCTCGCTTTCTGTGGAAAATAGTAAAAGTTGACGGGCTGGGAGAACTTTTCGTGGAAAAATTTCGAGAAAACTATTTTCGAGAAAAATAGTTTACTGGCTGGGAGACACGATTTCGAAACTAATTGCCCGTATTCTCTTTCATTGATTATGATTTTCAATTTCTGATATTATAATTATTTATTCAGTGAAAAATCGATTTTTTGCAATATATTTTCTTAATCTGCGTGCAATAAAATTTGGAATTTCTGAGGATTTCTGATTTTCTGTTATTTTAGTAAAATATTAAACGAAAAACTACAATAAAAAGTAAAAAAAAAACTATTTTTATACGAATATTTTCTTTATATAAGGTTTAAATATTCTTAATGGTAATGATACACTAATTATAAATGCATAATTACGTAAAAATGATGACCATTAGAAGCAAATTCCAATCAACGGTGTAAATACATGTCATATTAGGGATATGACCAATAAATAATATTAAAAAATAGTTATTTCGATAAAATTAGTATTATGGAACATGTTTTTTGTATATTTTTAATTAAAAAAATCTTTACAACATATGTTTGCATATTTTAATGCATATACCTAACCGTATTTTGAAGAAATATACACTTATTGAACAGTAATAGATGACAGATACAACAGAGGTTATCCTAGTTGTTGCACTTATAACTAGAAAATCATCCTTTGAATTTTTTCAAATGCCTCGTAATATGCTTTTATCAGATAGCCAGATAAATTTCCCGTCATTTGGTACAAAAAAACATTCAAATATCTTCAGTGGTTCGTAAATACGAGCAATAAATGTAAACCGGCCCCTTATTTTTTCGCGGCTTTAGTTTGAGCGTGGGCTCTGTAGTTTGAGCGTGGCTAAACTAACGTTAGTTGTACCCGGTCGTAGTGCCGACCAACGCTAAATATAGGGCTGTAGACCCGACTCTTAACAATATCGGACAGTAGGTCTAACCAACGGCAAATCTACCTGCGACTAAATAGAGGGGCGAAGTCCCGCCTTTGTTGAACGCAGGACTGAAAGCAGGAACTATTGGAATGGATGAGAGACCTATTGCCATGGAGGGCCAAAGGCACAACCTAATAGAATTCCAGCTTATTGTAATGTATTGCCGAGAGACAGACCTATTGCAATGGAGGGCCAAAGGCACAACCTATTAGAATTCCAGCTTATTGTAAGGTATTGCTGAGGGAAAGACCTATTGCAATGGAGGGTCGAAGGACAGACCTATTTGAATAAATAACAGAATTCCCGACCTGTTTGAATGGAGAGCTGAAAGCCCAACATACAAGAATGGAGGGCCGAAGTTACGACCTATTGGAATGTAACGCCGACTACTTGACATAGTGGAATGAAGGGCCGACCTATTGGAAGGGATGTCTGAAATTTCTTCATATTAGAATGGAGAGTTGAAAGCCCGACCCATTGACATGGAAGGCCAAAGGTCCGAAATATTTTCAATTATGTTTTGGTCTCAAGTAATTACCTTTAAAATAAAACTAAATTCAGCACTGACAAAAATTAAATACGTAAATCGTTGCTTCTAGTACAAATCGTTAAAAAATATTATTATAAGCTTCTTTAAAAAATGTTTGGGCAGAAAAAACTTCATTAGATTCAGATTCACTTGAATGATTGCCAAAAAAAATCTAGCCATAATTATTTGAACAATTTTTTAAAGTCTTCTAAATAGTCCTTTTAATAACCCATACCACATATTTTTGGGGGGATTCCATGTAAATAAATAGCAAGAAGTCTTTGACGTCGTATTCAGTGTTATGTAAGTCGTTCTCACGATAGTTCCTAAGTTCTGAGCAAATCTTGCAAGCGTTCGTTGAGGTCGAGAAGAGTTCTGAATTGTTTAGTTGGGAAGTTCTGAAGAGTTTAGTTAAGATGCCTCCTAAAGGTTCTAAAGGTGCTAGAAGTAAGCGGGTTGCTAAATCTGAGCGGGATGATAAAGTTACGCAGAAAGTTCAGAACCTGAGCCTAGATGAGGATAAGAAAACTCCGTGTATCTGTGCTAAGAATAAATGCTTAAATGACAAATGCGTTTGCAACGTCGAGGAGCGCCCATGTACCCCCGAGTGTCACAAACAACACAATAAGTGCAAAAACCCCAGGGGTCATATTACGGAGGATGATTCTAAAGACCAAGGGGGGTCGTCAGTGAGCATTCCTGAACCCCCAGCATCACCCTTGAGAATGGGTGCCAGTGGGTCAGTGCCGGTGTCTCCCTATAGACAGGGGTCGTCAGTGAGCTTTCCTGAACCCCCAGCGTCACCCTTGAGAATGGGTGGCAGTGGGACAGTGCCGGTGTCTCCCTATAGACAGGGGTCGTCAGTGAGCATTCCTGAACCCCCAGAGTCACCCTTGAGAATGGGTGCCACTGGGACAGTGCCGGTGTCTCCCTATAGACAGGCTGCCGCTTTGAAAACTAAAAAGGGTGGCAAGAAAAAATCTTCGATGGCACCTACAAAGTTATTTGATCAGGGTGATGACTTGCCCCCACCTTTGCCCCCCAAGCAATCAAAGAAGACTCTATCGAAAACCAGTTTCATGGATAGTTTTGATAGTGTTAGTGATAGTGAACTCCCCTCTTTGGCATTAATGTTTTGCTGCGACTGTGATTTTGATTTTGAATCTGGCAAGAACATGTGTCGTGTGGATGAGGATGTCCAGTGTAAGTGTCTCCTAGACAATAATGTCTGCACTACTCAATCTCACATAGCGTTTCCATGTGGAAATCACATTCCTAGAAAATCCATAGCAGAAAGAATGAGGGGTTCTAATCCTAATAATTAAGTACCATACAAAATCTAAAAAGTAAGCTAAATGTTAATGTAAGTTTTATATGAGTTACTGCAGTGAACTAATCTTTTAGTTTGTATGTTCATGCAGTGTTGAAATTACTAACTTTCTTTAGTTATAAATTTTTAACTAGGTATTGCTATCTGTTTAAATGTGTAAACTGAGGTATTCTACTGTGTTTAAATATAATAATGCATACTATTATGCATAATTAATAAATGCTTAATTAAACTATTATGCATAATTAATAAATGCCTAATATGTAGATTGGAGGCCTCGAAAGGATGGTAGTATGGCCGCGCGTCGACACTAGCTTTGCCATATAAGAATTCTCACTGATCTTGGCTTACTTGACTTAACTTCCCGCGGCGTTGTAGACGCATGAGGCCAGCACGATCGTCTTCCATCGGTCACGGTCCAGGGCATCGGTCGCAGCTTCCTCGAGGCTCAGTCCACTTCCCTCCAGGTCTCGTCGGAGCACATCCTTCCACCTTGTTCTCGGTCTTCCCACTGGCCTTCTTCCTTGCATCTCGGCATTCATAATTCTCTTCACTTGTCTCTCTTCTCCCATCCTTTCAACATGCCCAAACCACTTCATTCTAGCGTTTCTCAACTTCAAGGAAACTGGCGTTTGACACAGCCTCTCTCTGATTTCTTCATTTCGGACGAAATCGTCCCATCTCACTCCCGCAATACTCCTCAGCATGCCCATCTCGAATGCATCCAATCTCCTTTCCTCGGTCCTCGTCAGCGCCCATGCAGTTGCGCCATAGAGCAACACAGGTAACACAACGGCATTGAATATCTTCATTTTCACTTTTAGGCTTACCTCTCTCCTTCCCCACAGTCGGCGTCTGAGCATGCCAAAAGCTCTGGTGGCTCCCGCTCTTCTCTTCTCGATGTCCTGTGTGAACTTCCCATTGGTGGACATCACACTCCCTAGGTAGGTGAACTCCTCCACTGATTTCATGGCCTGCCCTCTAAGTTGCACATCTTCAACTCTAACATCACTTACGCCTCGGCCGATGTAAAGGATCTCGCTCTTCTTAGCGCTAATGTTGATGCCGAATCTTTGCGTTACCTGTTCCATTTTCATTACTAACGCTGCCATCACCATCCACGAATCAGCAAGCAAGGCCACATCATCTGCAAAATCCAAGTCTACTACCCTCTCCTTGCCAACCATCACCCCTCCAGCTGCGTCCTCAGTCACTTTTCTCATCATCGCATCCATATACATATTGAACAGGGATGGTGACATAACGCATCCCTGTCTCAGTCCCGTTCGTATGGGGAACCATTCCCCATCTTCTCCATCGAGTCTAACGCAGCTGCTGATATCGCTGTACCAGTTCCTGAGGAGCTCTACTATTGTGGCCGGAATACCATAGTGCTTGGCAATCTGCCACATCCCTTCTCTCCACACCGAGTCATACGCTTTTTCCAGATCCATAAATGAGCAGTATATTGGCAGCGCATACTCCCACCTCTTTTCCACAATTTGTCTCAGGGCGAATATCTGGTCTATTGTCGATCTTCCTGCCCGAAAACCAGCTTGTTCTTCACGGAGTTTTTCCTCTATCTGCGGCTTGATCCTGTTCAGCAGTACTCTCATGAATAGCTTGCTCGGGACCGATATAAGGCTTATACCGCGGAAGTTCCCACAGTCAAGCTTACTACCCTTGTTTTTAAATAACGGTATGATTATAGCTTTTTTCCACTCTGCTGGTACCCTTTGTTCCTCGAGGAGCACATTGAACATTCTGGTCATTACTCCCACCATCGCTGGTCCTCCTTGCTTCAGCAGCTCAGGTGGGATTCCGCAGATACCCGCTGCTTTCCTGTTTTGCATCGTCTTCAGTGCTCGCTCTACTTCTGTATCAGATATCGGTACTCTACCCTGCTCATTTTCGGTCTGGGCCTCAAATTCGCCGAGTAGATCTCTGTCTGCATTCACTGGTGGGTTATACAGCTCATGAAAGTACCTAGTGAATACCGCCACTTTCTCTTTTTCATTATTTATAACCACACCGTCCTCGTTTCTGATACCTGTACTGCCTCTGCTATGTCCGCCTCCAGTACTTTTCAAGAACTTTACTGCAGCGAACATACCATGGCTCTCACCTCTCATACCAGCCTCTTCTACTTCTCTGGCTTTTTCCTCCCAAAACTTATTTTCGTCATGTTTTAGGCTACTATGTAATTCGTGCAGTGTAATTCCTCTTGCCGTGCGCAGTTCTGTTCTTATTTCTGCATCTCTCTCGTCGTCAGCCTGCACTCTCAGTCTTCTCTGCCTCTCGCTGAGCACCCTAGACCTTTCACTCACCCAGGGTTTGTGGTGTCTTTTCTTGAAGCTGACGACTTCCTTGGCAGTGCCATTGACCACCTCCTTGAAGTTGGACCACCTCTCTTCGCCATCCATATCCTCTCTGTCGGCCAGTACTTCAAACCTGTTCCTGATGGTCGTTTGGTACCGAGCTTTCACATCTTCCGATTTGAGACGATCTACATCATACTTTCTGTTCGTCGCGGGCTTTTGCTGCGCCTTCAGTTTCACACGCACTTTAGAGATCACTAGTTTGTGATCAGAGGGTACTTTGCAACCTCTATACACTCTCGTGTCCAAAACTGAAGTTTTTCTGGCCCTGTTTACGATTATATAATCGATGAGGTTTTTTGTCGCTCCATCTGGCGATGTCCATGTTGCTTTGTGTTCTATTTTGTGATTGAACATGGTATTGGTCACGCATAGGCGATGTTCCGAACAGAACTCAAGTAGCCTTCGCCCATTGTCGTTTCTCGCTCCGACACCGAAGACTCCCATCACGTCTCTCCATATTCCATCTTCCTGTCCGACTTTGGCGTTAAAATCACCCATTAGAAGCAGCATGTCGTGTCGTTTCACAGCTCTGACAACCTCTTCCAATCTACCATAAAACTCATCCTTTTCTTCATCTGACTTATCCTCTGTTGGGGCATATACTTGGACCACTGTCACGTTAGCGTACTTTCCTTTCAGTCGACACCAGACGATTCTCTCATTTACGCAACCGTATGTTTCTAACATCTTTTCAGTTCTGGATCCCAGCGCAATAGCAACACCTCTCTCATGAGTTCCGTCCTCTTTCCCAGCATATACGACAGTTAAGCCATCCACTCTTGCCTTGCCACTTCCATGCCATCGAGTTTCACTTAGGCCAGTAATTTCCAAGCCATACCTCTTTATTTCTTCTATAACGAGCTCTGTCCTGCCCGTTCTGTGCATTGTGTTGGCGTTGAGGCATCCAACCCTGTAGGATATTTTGGGGCTGAAAGGTGGCCGAGTCCTTTCGTTCGGTGACAACCTACCGGGCTCTCCTTCGGCAGATCCCCGCTCGTTAGAGTTTAAAGGATCCGCGTCATACGTGTCTGCTGATGGTGTCAGGGTTAGTATCTCTGGCTCCACAGCAGGCCGCTGCCCGTTCAGCTGAACACCATGACCGTAGGGCACTCCACCTCCTTCGAGGTTTACATGCCTTTGTATCGCGCTGGTTTCTGTCGTATGCTGGGTTTTTTTACGGGTATGGGTTACGAACCCATACCCAACCCTCCCCATTCTATTCCGGGCTTGGGACCGGCGGTTAGCTGTATTGCTACGCTAACCGGTAAGATGTATTGCAAATTATAAGAATTTTTTAAACTACTTGCATGTGAGTGAGGCTTTTTGTTGCAAATTCCCCAAAAAAATTGAATGAATGCATTGGTGGTTATACTTATAAGTTTGCATGAAATTCTGCAAAGTATTGTACATTTAAGGACGTAAAGTGTTTTACATATCCCTGTGTTTTTGGTATATGTTTTTTTAATAACATACAGTAAAGGAAAGCATTATGTAATATATTTGAAGTTTCTCGTGAGTTCAAAGTATTAGGATGTTGCGTGTTTTTTCTTTGAAAAATATGGTTCAATGTATATATGTTTTTAATATTTGATGCAAATATGGTTTCTCTGGATTGTTTTTAGTAAGTTGAAACTAATTCTCTGTTTTTGATAGGTATATACCGTCCACCTACCGGTTCGATTGAAAATTTTATTGCAATTCTTAAAGAACTCTTACAAAATAGCATTTTTCGTAACAAGTATGTCATATTTACTGGTGACCTGAATATTAATTTAACTGACCTGGACTCAACTGCTGTTAATAACTTTATTGCTTGTGTTAATAATATGCATTTTATGCCTATGATTGACAAACCGACCAGATTTAGTTCTTCAAATTCACTTGTGACTGCTACTACTCTTGACCATATCTGGATTAACAGAATAGTTCCTTCTTTGAGTGGAGTTATTTTCTTCGACCTCTCGGATTACTGCCCGAACTTTATCCATTTTTATTTCAAAACCAATGCAACAGCAAA
>JBAGKJ010777764.1:0-17485 GCA_037179465.1 Phronima sedentaria | reverse complement strand
GCAAACGAAATACGAAAACTGCTTCAATACCTATATTTCAAACGATGATCGTTGAAACAATCGACAGTAATATTTTTTTTTGCATAAGGCTCTCGTGTTTCCTCAACATATTGGAAACACGGTTCATAGGGAGCCAAATAGCCATTTTTACATGGTTGAGAAAAACAGCTGATTCGTTCAGCAGTTCATGCGTTTGTTTTGGCTGAAAAATATAGACAACACAACAATAGAAAAAGGGAGCAAAGCTACGTTCTACCCGTTGTGTATCTACCAGGCCTTTCTGTATTTGCTACCTATTCTCTATTTGTATTTATCAAAGCAAGTATAAGTGTACTTTCTTCTTATGTAAACACAGGTTGGGGTTACACAGCTGTTAATCCCAAAACAGTTTCGCAGCTTGAATGGTCCTGCATTTTTCATGACTTACGAGGCGTCGTGTGTGTGACCCTATGTAGTTGTGCATGCATCTGTTAGTAGTACTGACTTTGTGAGAGTCAGCCATGTTTTTCCTGTGATGTTATGACCTAGTTTTCAGGACCTCTATGAGATTTAGTTCACATTTCTTGATTTATGTTTATTTTTTGTGTTAATGTGTGTAAAACATAATTGTTTCTTCAGTTTATTTATAGGTTTGGTAAGTCCTTTTCTATCCAGTAAATATCTAGCTGCTAAGTAGTTTTTTTTTTCCTTCAGGTTATTGGCTCCCTAACCTAGTTAGGTAGTCAAAGTCAGAGTAATCTACGTATAATATTATACTAGGTTGCTCGCTCTTGTTCTTTTTTTCTTTTGTTTTTACATTAATATTGATTTTTAATTTGCAAATTTTAATGTGGGTATTTTGCCCTACCCATGCTGTTTAGTCTGTATTTCTATTTGTTCTGATTATTTCAATGAATAATTCATTTAAGAGGAAAGTTATTTCACCATTAGCAAATAAAATGTCTGAAGTAAACAGTTTTTCCGAAGATAGTGGAGATAATTCAACACCTAAACGTCCCAAAGCTAACACTTCAACAAATAACCCATCTTTCAATTTTAATAGTGCTCCAAATCTATCTACACAGTCTTATTCCTATAAATCATATAGTGAAGTAACTAACTTGAGTCTGAAAACACCTAGACAGATAGACATGGAAAGTAAAAAGAGAACTAGTCCTGCTAAAAGCCCTTATAATGAAAATATAGAAAACCATTCTTGTCAAAAATGTGAAGCCTTGGTAGGCAAGAAAGAAAAAGGAGTACTCTGTGATAGATGTGATTCATGGCATCACATAAAATGTGAGAGAATAAGTGACTCAGAATACACCATGCTTATGAAATTAGGTAGGAAAGTTCTGTGGTTCTGCAGTTCTTGCAGAAAAGATCAAAATAGCTCTGGCGATGATCCTGAATTTCTCAAAAAGGAAATACTTGAAATTAACAAACAAATAAATTTTCTAAGTAGCCAGCTAAAAAACATGATGAGCAATAGAGCAGAGATTGTAGATAATCAAATAATTTCGTGTGATAACCAAACTGCACAAAATAAAGAACTTATTACTGACATTGAAAATAATTTAAATACTAAATTTGATGCTTTGAAGGATAATCTGATACTAGAGTTTAAAGCTGACTTGGATAGGAAAATAGGAAAAGACTTCCAAGAAAACATCCATAACAATATACAAAAAGTAATAACAAAGCAAGAAGAGAAAAAAGACCGGAAAAATAACCTAGTCATTTTTAATGTCCCTGAATCTCAAAGTAAAAATTCACTAAATAGGCAAAAAGACGACCATAATATTATACAAGAATTGTTTATAGATGGACTCTACCTGGAAAACGTGGCAGTTGATAAGACTATTAGACTCGGCAAAGCAAATGAGAACCAGCAGCCCAGACCTCTTTTAGTTCAGCTACATAATCCCAAAGATAAATGGAAAGTGTTAAAAAGTGCTAAAAATTTAGCTAATGCTACTGGGGAAATGAAAAAAGTCAGCATAGTACCAGATATGGATGTTGAACAAAGACAAGAAAGTAAAAGATTAAGAGAAGAGTTGAAAAAGAAACGAGAGGATAGTGGAGATAAAAGCTGGATCATTAGAAGAGGTAAACTCACCCAAATTAATGATCCAAAAAACTAAGTAAGAATACACCATGTAATTTAAAAGGATTTTTTGAATTGCATATGTTAAATGTACAATGCCTAACCCCTTCTAAACTTGTAGAAATAAATGAAATAATTAAATGTAACAAATATAGTTTATTTTGCCTCATAGAGACCCATCAAACAAGGAACAATTTACATCTCCCTGATAACCTAAATTTTTTAAGTAAAATGAGAAGCGTACATGATAAAAAAGGAGGCGGGCTAGGTATTATATGGATGAATGACTTAGATATAAGTATTGAAGAAGTATCCCATTTACATGATGATATTCTATATGTTAAATGCCACTTTCATGGAGTTTTATTCTATCTTATACTAGTTTACTTTGCTACCAATGACAACAATAGAAACATAATTATGAATGACAAATTAAATAATCTTCTGAAGGAAATCACAATTTCAAATTTGAAATTCCTTCTTTTGGGAGACTTTAATGGGCATATAGGCGTTTTGGGGCAACAAAATCTAGATAAAAATGGAAAAAGAATTCTAAACTTCATGAGCGACTTTAATCTTATAAATTTAAATTTAGACGAAATCTGTAACGGTACTATTACAAGACAACAAAATAAACATCAAAGTGTAATTGACTTCGTTTTAACTAATGAAGCTTTCTATGGAAATATAATATCCATGCAGATAGATGAAGACAAAGAAATAATAGACTTCTCAGATCATAATTTAATTAGCCTTTCCTTAAAATGCAATAATACTAAAAAGTACTCAAAAACTTTTAAAACTATCACCTTTAATAGAAAAAATGAAAGCAGTAAAAATGATTTCAAAAATTATATTGAAAATAAATTAACCGATGATGCTTCAAATATTAATACCTTTGAAGATCTGAATGAGATTTTAATATGCGCAGAAGCTGATACTCTAAAATGCACTATAAGGAAAAGAGTAGATATAGACAACGAAGAAATTGAACCTATGTGGATAACCAATGAAATTAAAAAGAATATTGCAACAAGACGAAATATAAATAAAAAACACAGGAATGAGTCAAATATTATACAGAAGAATCTATATTGGAAAGAACTTATTCACCAGAAACAAGTAGTAAAAAATCTAGTTAGAGAAGCCATAGAAAAATATGAAATAAAAGTAACTAACAAAATTTTGAATGACAAAAATAGATCTAAGAAAATATGGCTACACATAAACAGCTTGAAAAATAATAATATCAACGCAAAGGATTTAATTATCTATGATGCAGATGAGAAACCTATAGATAATGAAATAATTAAAGAACAGCTGGATCTATTTTGGAAGCCTATTTACAACCAACATGAAAACGAGTTATTAAATGCTTGGAATAATAGCAAAGAAAGTTACATCGAGAATTTTGAAAGAGGGAATCGAGCAAGTATAAGGACTACTTCTGGTATAGATATAGAAAATGGTATATTTACTTACCAATATAACCATATTAATTTTCCCATACACCTATGTGAACACTACGATAGTATAGCCCCTATATTTGACTATGTTATAAACATGAATGATCCTGAGATTACAGAAAAAGAAATAAAGGACAATTTAAATAAAATAAAAGAAAATAAAGCTCCAGGACCAGATAACATAAAACCTGAACTCTTCAAAATTTTGGCAGATAGTAAGGAATTCATTATTTTACTAAAGAAACTTACAAATGATATTATAAATACAGGAATAATCCCAAAGAGTTGGAACCACTCAAACACTGTTCTAATTGAAAAAGCGAAGAAACCACAGATACACCAGTTGAGACCTATCGCACTTACAGACATTTCTTACAAACTGACAATGGCAATAGTAAAAGACAAAATTGAAAACTTACTTCATTCAACCCAGAAAATTAATGACCTTCAGACTGGCGCAACCCGTGGGAGAAGAGTTACAGAAAATATATTTATTTTAACATGTTGTATTGAAATTAGCTATATAAAAAAGAAACCTCTATATGTTCTTTCAATCGACTATACAAAAGCATTTGACTCAGCTAAAAGAATAGAGATATTGAACACACTAAAGAATCTAAATGTACACCCCAAAATCATTAACTTAATCTGTAACATCTACTCATGTGATCAAACTTCATTAATTATTAATAGAAAGAAAATGTTAGACATTGATATATCCTCTGGAATTAGACAGGGTTGTACTATATCTGCTTTGCTTTTTATTTTAATCACATATCAAATTATAAATTCTATAAATAGTGCAAACCTAGGTTTCAAAGATGATACAATCACAATCTCTTCCCTCTTTTACATGGACGATGGCCTTATTTTTGCGAACAATGAAGAAGATCTTGTTCTTTTAATTGACAAAATTGAAAATGTAAGTTTTAAATATGGCCTACAATTGAATAGAAGTAAGTGTAATATAATGATAGTAAATAGCTCTACAAATAACTCAACAAGTATTAATGGCATTGAAATAGTTGAAAAAATCAAGTATCTAGGAGTGTACATTGATAATAAAAGAAATTGTTTTGTCTCTCAAAAAGAAAAGATATTTAATAATGCTACTAAATTCTCAAACCAGTTATATTCTATCTTAGGAAAATCATGCAATAGAATGCTCATAGGTAAAACTTTTTGGAAAGGACTAGCCCTACCAAATTTACTCTATGGCAATGATATCATTCCCATGAATACTTCTGAAATAGCAAGATTACAAAGAATTGACAATTCTGCAAATAGAGCCATCTTACTTGTTCCAACTTACACAGCAGTAGAATTTCTTAGAGGAGAGGTTGGTGCCAGCAGTGCGTTATGCAGAGATATCAAAAATAAATTGCTATTCCTGAAGCATTCCTTTAAACCACAAGGTAATGCTTTATTATTTGATATAATAAATAAATATTTAAATAACCCTAAGCTTAAGTGGTTTAAAAATATAAATAAGTATCTGCATATGGTTGAGTTAAGCATTCAAGATATTACGGAAATGTCTATTGATAATATCAAAGCAAAAATCAGAATCTTTGATAATGAAATGTGGAAAGATGGCTCCAGAAACAAAACGACACTAGCCTTTTACAACATAAAAACTGAAATAAAGGAGGTAAAATGGTTTCGCAATGGCATTAAATTTTCAATTATGATGAAAGCAAGATCAAACACTCTAAAATTGGGATGGAGAGAATGGGGAACTGAAGAGGGAAAAATTTGTAAGCTATGCAACACAGAAATTGAAACCTTGGAACACTTTCTAATTAAATGTCATAAGCTTCAGTATCTCAGGAATAATTGCCTTCAACTTCAACGCCCTAATTATTTCGATTCCACTACCCTAATTCAGACAGTCCTATTATTAAATTCTCTTGAAACTTGTAATACAGATTTTTTTATTGAATTCCTCTTTGAACTCTGGTGTACAAGATGTAGATTAATAAAGGAGAAAGAAAAAAACTAACACTTAAATTAATTTAGACATGTACTCGAGTAAAATTAATATCTCAATATCATCTTTCTTCATGCATATTTAAATTACCTACATATAAATTGAAGAAATTCAGAAATTAGTGCAAGACATCTCAAAGGACTTCATCGTAGAGCTGTTAAAGAAGCATCAATCTACAGCGCATTTCGTTTCGTTTCGGCAGTTTCGTTCGTTTTGTGCTGGTGTTAAGTGGTGTGTGTTCATTCATTGATACTTCCGTTTAGAGCATAAATAAACAAGTGCTCGTGCTCTACCAGCTCCTAGGCCATGTCCAGTCCTAGTGAGTTACCGACCTTGGGTCGCAACAAAGAACCACCTGATCCAAATTCAAAGCAAAAGAAAGGTCATAATAAACAACCTAATACTGGGAGTGGTGATCTTCAAGGACCATCAGGTGTGCGTGCAATAGAAAATAAATCTAAACCGGTCAACTTTACCTTCAAGCTAGGTAATAAATCTGCTGCTAAGAATGATGACAATTTAAATCCACTTGATCCAGAAGCTGCAATAGATAATCAATCAACAAAAAGGAAATCTGATCATATTAATGAACCTAGTAAAAAATTTTGTGATGTAGAAAATTCATTTGCCATTCTGGGGGATGAAGCAGATGAAATGAACTGCAGTATTATGTCTGATGATTTGACTGTTCTTTCTGATAAAGAAGAAGGCAAAAATCAAGCTCCTAATGTTAACAATATAAGATCAAAAAATGCCAAAGTAGACTTAAATCAACTAAATTCAATCCCTGATAATGTTAAACAAATAATTATGACTAGTACAGACACTAATATTAAGCTGAGTTCGCTTAATCCAATTAAAATTAAAGATGGCATTGAAGCTATGTGTGGGGCTGTTGACAATGCCGAATACCTAAAGTCTGGAGGAATAATGATAACTACCAAAACATCTGAACAATTAAAAATCATTCAAAAGTCAACTAGTTTTCCAATGAAACAGGGACATGACATACCTATAATAACTAAAATAGCATGGACACATCAATTTACCTATGGAAAGGTGTGGCTACCACATTTTGAAGACGTAAGTGGGACTGAAATGCTAGAGCTGCTTGAACCATCTGGTGTGGTTGGGATCAGGAAACTTTATGTTGACTCGGATCGCTCTCACCTTCCTTTATATATAGTTACTTTTTTGGGGAATGCTCCAGAAAAGATAACAGTAGGGTATCATATCTACGAAGTACAGAAATACTATCCAAGCCCCTTAATCTGTAAAAACTGTTGGAGGTTGGGGCATGCAACCAAGTACTGTAGGAGTAAGAAAACTTGTTCAAAATGTTCATCAACTGAGCATGTAGCTGCCAGTTGTAATGCAGAAAACTCCAAATGTATAAACTGTAAAGGTAAGCACAATTCTAATGATAAGAATTGTCCTTCATATATCTTCGAGCTCCAGGTTTGTACAATCACTGCTGACCGTGGAATAAGCTTCAATAAAGCTAGAACTTATATGAGATCTCAAGCGACTAACCCAACTCAGAACCAAGTGCGTATACAAGCACAGCCACAAAAGCAAAGTATCTTAAACTCAGCCCCAGAAGTTAATCGGAAAAATTTTCCACCAATGCCAAAGTCTAGAGGGTCATATTCCCAAGCTAGTCAAAGTGTATATAGAACAGGTGCGGGAAAAGGGTTACAGAGTAGTCAAAATGAGAGTCAACAAACTGCTTCTCAACAAGCAGACCTACCTACCACCCTCCTACCTCTGGAAGGCTCTTGCACTTCAGACTGGCCCAACAGCAACACCTTTCCGCTTGAACAAATCTCTAATGCATGCTCTGACCTTAATGCTGACAACTATGTTGTAACTTCTTCACTTCGTTTTCCTACTCTGGAAGCCGAATTTGGGCTGATTCATAGTGAAAATGATACGCAGGCTGCCCAATCTAGTCCTTTATCTAGGAACACTTCTGATACACAATATGTTCAATCTCAACCTTTCAATAATAGACAGGTTATACATGATACATCTCAAAGAGTGGCTCAAACATCACAGGAAACCCTTATTGATAAGGTAACTAAAAACCTACCAGCTTTATTTATTCAGTTGCTTAAACTAACGTGTGCTGTAACTCAGGCCGAAAAAATTGAGATTATAATGAATATGGCAGAGATGATTGGGATCAGTAATACTGTAGCCAAAGCAATGACCAACCAGCAAGAAGCCGGCGGCAGTTTATCCCAATCATGCCTCTATTAAATCTAAATCTAATGCAGTGGAACATTAGGGGATTTATCCCTCAAAAACCCTACCTAGAATCTGCAATTGATAGTATTAACCCACAAATTATTCTCCTGCAAGAAACACACTTGAATAACAAACATAGCGCAAAACTATTAAAATATCAATCCCCCATCAGAAAGGATAGGGAGTTTAGAAGAGGTGGCGGTGTGGCTGTGTTTATTCATGAGGACCTAACTTACGAACCATGTGAAATTACATCAGACCTGGAAATAGTAGCATGTAAAGTTGTAAGTCAAAATTTTAAACTGTACTTATATAACATATATTTGCCCCCAGATCTTAATGCAGAAAAAATTAAAGAGGAATTGGATCAACTCCAATCAAATTTTATTAGTCCTTTTATCATTGCAGTAGACTCAAATTCTCATCATCAATCTTGGGGATCCAGTTTGAATGATTCAAAGGGGAACGTCATTGCGGACTGGATAAATGATAATGAGTATTTTTTAATGAATACTGGAGATCCCACTTATGTAAGCCCTACAGGTACCTTTACGCATATAGACCTGACTATATGCTCGCCAGATATAGCTGGAAACTTTCAGTGGAAAGTACACCATGATCCCCATAATAGTGATCACTTACCTATAATGATAGAATCCTCAAATAGAATCAATAAACTTGACACAATATCTAAGTGGGATATAGGTAATGCTGATTGGAAGCTTTTTCAGAATTCAGTGAAATTTCCTACTGAATTCACTTCACCCACACAGGCTTGTGACTCAGTGACTGCAGCACTTTTAAATGCTGCTAATGTAGCAGTTAAAAAGAAGAAATCTTATATTACAAAGCCTTCGGCCTACTGGTGGAGCAAAGAATGTTCAAAGGCTAAGAGAAATAAGTGTAAAGCTTTTACAAAATATAGAAGGCATCAAGGAAACCTGGATTATTGGATAGAATATAAGAGATGCAGAGCAATATACAGAAAAGAGATAAAGTTAGCCAAGAGGGAGAGCTGGAACAAATTTTTAAGCAATATAAACTCAAGTACAACATCCAGCCATGTGTGGAAACATGTTAATAAATTAAGAAGTAAAGTCTCAAAAAGAAATATTGTACTTAAAAACTCTGGTGATTATATTTTTGAACCAGTTGAGGTAGCAGAAGTGCTGGCAAAACAGTACTCTATGGTCAGTAATGGGAACTCAGATGATCCATTGTTTAAAAAGCATAAAACAGATATGGAGAAGAATCCGTTATTATTTGAAACAGACTATGAGAATGAAGAAAAATATAATAAACCCATCTCCATTTATGAATTAAAGACCGCTTTATCCAGATGTGTTTCAAAGTCACCTGGACCTGATTCACTTCCCTATATATTTATACAAAAACTAACTGAAGAACAGCTTGAACAATTACTAGAGTTCTATAATTACATTTTCCAGGCGGGCTACCCGCACCAGTGGAGAGAGGGAGTAATAATTCCTATATTAAAACCTAACAAACCTAGCACAAACCCTAGCTCCTACAGGCCAATTACATTAACAAATTGTCTAGGTAAATTAATTGAGAAGGTGCTAACCAGAAGGCTTCAAAATTTCTTGGAAAGTAAGCACTTTCTTATCAATTCTCAGAGTGGTTTTAGGTGCTCCCACAGTACTCTCGACCCACTAATTCGGTATCAGCACGCTGCAAATGCTGCATTGAGAGGGAAAAAGTATTGCGTAGCTGTATTTTTGGACATATCCCAGGCTTTTGACACAGTTTGGCATTATGGCTTGTTGCACAGTCTAAAGCAGGCTGGTGTAAAAGGGAAGCTAGCACACTTTATAGAGCAGTTTTTAAAGATGAGAAAAATATCTGTTAGGCTGGGAGATCAGTTATCATCAAGTTACCCTTTGCACTGTGGAGTACCGCAGGGGTCGGTGTTAAGTCCAACTCTATTCACCATTATGATTAATTCTATTTTCTCAAGGGTGAACCCTATAGTACAGAGATCCCTATTTGCTGACGATGGAGCTTTGTGGATTGTGTCTGATGACCTTCGGACAGCATTGAAAGAAATGCAAACTGCTCTTAATGCGGTCTCACTCTGGTCCCATAGTTATGGCCTAAAGTTATCTCCAAATAAGACATCTGCTATGATCACCACCTACAGGCATACACTCAATCCTATTCCACTTTATATTGATGGTGTGCCTATAAATTATGAAACTTGTACCAGATTTCTTGGTGTATTATTTGACAACAGACTAACATGGAAGCAACATATTGATAATATAAAGATGAGGTGTGAGAAAGACCTTCAGCTTCTGCGATTGATTTCTTTTGATAAAAACAGCGCAGATTTCAATATACTAAAGAGATTATACGTAACTTTGACTCTTTCAAAAATAGACTATGCCTCTTTCCTGTACAGTAATGCTTCCAAGACTCATCTCAGCAAACTAAATAGAATTCAAACTGCAGGTGCACGCATAATGCTTGGTGCACTTAGAAATACGGCTTCATATAAGCTAGAAGCAGAAGCAGACTTACTTCCTCTGCATATTAAGCGCAGTCAGAGCCTACTTGAGTATGGATCCAGGGTATGTGCTATTAAAAACCACCCTGTCAAAGCATATCTTGATAAGGCATTGGATCCCTCAAGGTTCTTTTCAGCAGGCTATAAACTGTCTGCCCTTGATACCCTTTGCAGAGAATTAAACAAGGCTGATATACCTACAGGTAACATGGTATCTATTCCAATGGCTTCATATTATGTATATGATACTATAAATGTCCAAACCACCCTAGCTTCAGCTAAAAAGGCAGATCACTCACAAGACAGGTGGCAAATCTTATTTAAGGATATGATTGCCAACAAATATCCCTCTCATACGCAAATATATACAGACGGATCATATGTGGATGGTAGGACTGGGTGTGGAGTGTGGAGCTCAAACTTTGAAATTGTAGCAAGACTTCCAGCACACTCTTCAATTTTTACTGCAGAGCTTCAGGCCCTTTTTATGGCCATCAAACATGTAGTTGGAAGAGATGGACTGTATTTGATCCTGACCGATTCCTTAAGTACAGTTCATGCACTGCAAACTTTTGACTTATCAAAACACTATTTACTAGCCGGTATCTACAATTTAGTGAAAGGCAACAACCTTACAAATTTAGTAATTGAATGGGTGCCCAGCCATATGGGAATACATGGAAACGCTAAGGCAGATGAGCTGGCTTGTATGGCCGGAAAATTATGCCTAATTAACCAGATTCCAAAATCAAAATATGAAATGAGGAGATGCATCAGAGATTTCTGCAGAGTTGAATGGATGAAAGAGTGGGATAACTTAGGATCTACTCTTAATTCTTTTAAAGCAAAACTTGGACCCACTGCCTATGATTCAGAGGCAAGAAACACGCAAGTCAAGATGTCTCGTCTGCGGTTAAGAACAACTCCTCTTACTCATGAGCATTACTTTTTGAAAGGTTCTCCAAATAGTTGCCCAGGCTGTAACTGCAGAGTTGGTCTACGCCACTTAATTGTTGAATGCCCATTCCTTGCCTCCCACAGAACAGCTATGGTTAATTACTGTAAAAGAAAAAAGATACCATTTAACTGTGACACAATCACGACACCTCCGGCTCCTTCCAGTTTGGTGCTTAACTTCCTGAAAGCAGTTGGCCTTTTCCAGAAAATCTGATCTAAATAATAATCATAGCTCATCGTCGTCAAGACTTCAAAAAGAGGAGGACGACTACCCCAATCAAAAATCAAAAATCAATCAATCTCTCATTCGGGTGATAGGTACCTAGTTACGTTTTATATATTGGGTCGTGTAATCGAGGATGGGACATCCATGGATAGAAAGTAGGTTATGAGTACCTACATTGTGATCAATCGGATCTTGTGTTTAGTGGTCGTGTGTGTCTGCACTGCTACTTGTTGTTGACGTTCTTCATTATGAGTGACTTAGTGAAGAGTGGGGAGGTGGAGGGTGAGCCTCCTGATTCGTCTGCAGCTGAATTTAAGACGGTCCAGAAGAGAAAGCAAAGAAATAAATTCACTCCTAAGAAAAGAAAAGTTGAAGTACAAGAAGAAGATCGCATGGAATTTGTAGACTCTGAAGATAACGATGTTATTTCAAGCGACTGTTCTGTTAAGGAGGTAGGTAGAAATACTTCTTTATATGAAAATGCTAATGTAAATGATGAGCAATTACATAGTGGTGTTAATCATAGAGTGCCATATAATCCTAAAGATCGTAGTGCAAGGGTTGACTTGTGTTCCCTTGGGACTGACAGCCTACCAACTGATAAATTGCAACTGTTACTGACTAGCTCGGACTCAAATACGAGACTGACTTCGTACAACCCTTTTAAGATTGAAAATGCTATAAAAAAATATGTGAAAACACTGGCCCAATAAAGAACCTGGAGTTTCTCAGAGGAGGTGGGCTTGTTATCACAGCTAACTCAATTAGTCAGCAGAATCTAATTAAGTCTGCCAAATCTCTTACTTTTGAAGATAAAACATTGGATATAAATGTAACTATACCTTGGACTAGGCATTTTACTTATGGTAAAATTTATGCTCCAGAATTCAACCATGATAGTTTGGCAGATTTCCTGCACTATCTTAAACCCCACAAAGTAGTAGCACTGCGTAGGCTTTTCTCAGATCCCAACAAGCAAAACATCCCGTTCTTTGTACTTACCTTCCTTGGTCCTGCCCCCCAAAATATAAAGCTTTCCTATTTAAGTTACAATATTGATAAATATATTCCTAATCCTTTACAGTGCAGAAATTGTTGGAGACTGAACCACTCCACAAATACCTGCAGAAGCGCTAAGGCTTGTAAAATATGCTCAGCTACTGACCATACTCATAAAGATAATTCCTGTCCCAAAAACCTAGATGCCAAATGCATAAATTGTAAAGGTAATCACTTGCCTACTAGCCACGATTGCCCTCATTATAAGAGAGAAATGGAAGTTTGTAAACTTACTGCTGAAAAAGGGATAAGCTTTGCAGAAGCAAAAAAACTTATTGGTGGTGCTTCCTCTTCTGTCTCCCAGGCGAAACCCCCTGAGATATCAAAACGTGCCTTTCCTCCTCTAAGAAAACAAACTCAATTCAAACTTGCCAATGACTTGAATCCCTCCCAGTCTACTAAATCCAAGTTTGTTTTTGCTGGGAATGGTTCAACATCGGATATTGCTCCTGTTCTATCTGATACTCCGGTGGCAAGTGGTAGCGGGAGCGGTCGCAGCATTCCTGCACCTAGCGGTTCTGTTCTGAATTCGATGCCTTTGTCTGATAATCTTGAGGTCTTTCCTTCCCAAGACAGTGTCTGGGATAGTATTCCCTGCGGTCAAGCTACTGGAAGATCATATGCTCCTTCCCAAAATTTATTAAATACTCCTAGAAGTGAATTGTTTCATTCTAATAGTCTGTCCTGGGATTGTCCTAATGAAAGAGCTAGCACACAAAGTATTCAAGAAAATATAATGCCTTCCCTCCAAAAAAACTTGCCAAAATTATTACCACTTCTTGTTACTCTATTTTTTTCAAAAAATATTACAAAAAGAATAGACTGTATTTCCAAAATTGGTGAATTATTTAATGTAGATAGCATTGTCAGCTCAGCATTAGCTGAATATGACTTCAGCGAACTATAGCTGCTTCCCTACCATAATACAGTGGAACATTAGAAATGCTAAAACAAACAAGCCTTATCTTCAAAAAGCAATAGATATTCTTAACCCTAATATAATATGCTTACAAGAAACCCATTTCAAACCTCAAAATACTTTTAGCATACCAAATTTTCATTACCCATTATTGCGCAAAGATAGACCTGACAGAAGAGGAGGAGGTGTTGCTATCTTAATAAGGAACAATATAAATTTTCTTCCTATAGATATGTACAGTGATCTTGAAATAACTGGTGCCGCAGTATTTATTAATAATAGCAAATTAAATATTTATAGCATATATCTTCCTCCTGACCTGACAAGTGAATTTGTTTATAATAATCTGAAAAAATTTATTCAAGATATATCCTTCCCATATATCATTTGTTTAGACTCAAATGCCCACCACTCACTGTGGGGATCTCCAGAAGATAGGGGCGATTCTAGGGGAGAGGCAATTGCTGGATTGATAGAGGAGGAATCTCTTTGTCTGCTAAACAATGGCGAGCCAACTTTCCTTAGCTCTAGTGGGTCTCTAACCCACATAGATATTACCCTGGTTTCACCTGATCACTCATGTCTGTGCTGGGAAGTATATCATGATCAGTTAAACAGCGATCATTTCCCTATAAAAATTGGTTCTAAATCTTATAACCCCTTGGAAGAAACCTGGAGGTGGCATATTGAAAGAGCTGACTGGAAGTTATATAAAAATTCCATAAATCTTCCCAGCATCTTTACAGACCCTGATGACTCTTGCAAAGCAGTAACAGAGAACATTTTATCTGCTGCCAGGAAATCCATTACACAAATCAAAACAAATAAAAATAGACCTTCTGCATATTTTTGGAACAGTGATTGTACTAAGTATAGAAGAGAAAAAAATTTATGGTTAAATAGGTATAAAAACAATCCTGGTAATAAATTATACTGGATACAGTTTAAAAAAGCAAGGGCAAAGATGAGGAGAACCATAAGGCAGGCTGTATCTGAGAGTTGGAATAAATTCGTTAATGGTATAAATAAAAATAACACTACTGCTGATGTTTGGAAGAGAATAAAGTTGTTAAAAAATAAGCCTTCATCTAAAGCTATTATTTTAAAAGATGGAGAAACCTTCATAACTGACCCCAAGTCAGTTTCAAATATTTTTGCAAAAAATTATGCAAATGTTTCCAGCTCCCCCTTATCAGCCGGTCTTGGCAAAATTAATATTCCAGATAATCATCTGGAAGATTATAATAGAGATTTCCTAATCTGTGAGTTAAATGCAGCTCTGGATGGTTGCACCTCAAAATCTCCTGGCCCTGACGCACTACCTTACTCTTTCTTAAAGAACCTGCCTATATCTCAACTAACTCTGCTCTTGAACTTTTATAACTTCATATATAAGACTGGATATCCTAAGGCATGGAAAGTAGGCATCATTATTCCCCTTCTAAAACCAAATAAACCCCAAACATCTTGTAAATCCTATAGGCCAATTACCTTAACTAATACTCTTGCGAAGTTATTTGGTAAAATGGTAAACCTTAGACTCCAAAACTTTCTAGAAAAAAGAAATTTACTGTCCCCTTATCAGAGTGGGTTTAGGCACTGCCACAGTACTCTTGATGGTCTATGTAGGCTGGAGTTAGCTGCCAGAAGAGCCCTCATTGAGAAAAAGTTCTGTTTAGCTATATTTTTGGACATAACTAAGGCTTTTGACCAGGTTGATAGTAACTGCTTAACGAGCAAACTGTTAGACCTTGGTTTAACAGGTAATCTCCCACAGATTATTTCAAATTTCCTGTGTGACAGAACCTTTATGGTTAGGGTTGGTAATGTGCTCTCTGATCCTCTTCCAACCCAGATTGGAGTCCCACAAGGCTCTGTCCTCAGTCCAACCCTTTTTAGTATAGCTATTAATGACATATTTAAATACGTCCCAGAGGAAATTGAATATGCATTATTTGCAGATGATGGTGCTATGTGGATTGTCAGTGAGGACCTGGAGGAGGCAGAAATGATCATGCAAATAGCGCTAGAGAAGGTTGTTGATTGGTCAGAGAATTGGGGTCTTAACATTTCAGAAGAAAAAACTATTGGAATTGTTTTTACTAATAAAAACAAGTATGATATACCAAAACTAAAACTAAGGGAAGCAAATATAAAATTTAGCAAAACTGTCAGGTACCTTGGTATGGTATTTGATAGTAAACTGACTTGGGGACCACACTTGAAATCTTTGGCAACTAAGTGCCAAAAAGACCTTCAACTTCTAAAGCTTATATCTTATAACCGATTAGGTTCTGATTGTACCACTCTTAAGAGACTTTATACAACTTTGATAAGGCCAAAATTAGATTACGGTTCTTTTCTATACATTAATGCAGCCCACACTCACTTAAATCAAGTGAGTAAAATTCAAGTTAGTGCTCTTAAGATTTGCATGGGTTTACTTAAATCTACTGCAAACTTTAAAATAGAAGCGGAAGCTAATGTTATGCCCCTTGAACTGAGAAGGAAATATCTCCTTACTCAGTATGGCTGTAGGATTCTAAGCGTAGAGGGCCACCCGGTGAGAGACTTTTTAGTTAAGAGTCCAGCTATGCATTCTCTTATGTCAGAAGCCTGCAAGTTACCTATATTGCACATACTGATTCAAGAACTCCAAGAAACCTTTAAGATTGATCCAGTAAAAATTCCTAAAATACCAATGGCATATAGGAAAAATTTCCACTCTTTTCCTGTCTTTGATACTTTATCCCTGACTAATAAACACTTACTGTCTCACTCTCAATGGAGTGGCCTACTTAAAGACCTTCAGCAGACTTATTATAGTGACAGACAATCTGTCTTTACCGATGGTTCCAAGCAGGCTGAGTGCTGTGGTTCTGGTGTTTGGAGTGATAAATTTCAACTCCAAAGTAGACTTCCTAGTATATGTAGCGTGTACACTGCAGAATTATATGCCATTTATAGTGCCACTGCTTTTATTAAAGATAGACCCGGAAAATTTATTTTATATACTGATTCTTTAAGTGCAATTAGATCCTTACAATCTCAAGACACTGCCCAGCACTATCTTCTTTACTGGATTAAGAAGCTTGTTCTTGAAATGCAAACTGATAAAATTATATATGAGTGGGTCCCAGGGCACAGTGGCATAATGGGCAATGAACTGGCTGATGCCATTGCCAAAGATGCCTGTAAGCTTCCAACTATCAATAATATTCCATTGCCTAAAAGAGAATTATCTAGGATGATTCAATCAACTTATATTGAGAAGTGGCAGATTAATTGGAATCGCTATGGCAGCGACCTGATCAAATTTAAGCCCAAAATTGGACTGACTGCATTTGAAAATATTAAGAGGTTCTACCAAGTTCCACTTACTAGGCTAAGAGTCAATTCTACTCTTTTTTCATTAAAACACCACTATGATAAAAATTTTCCGCGTACTAAATGTGAAAAATGTAATGTTTATCTGACCAATGAACACCTGTTGCTCTACTGTCCATTCTATGAGCCGTTAAGAGGCGAATTAAAGTGTTCCCTGCGCAAAAGAAACCTGGCTTTTAATATGTCGAATCTTCTTTCTCCCGAAACGCCTCCTGATCTAATAATAAAGTACCTAATTCAGACTATCAACATCAAGAATATTTAAAGAAAGTTGTTCCAGACACCAAGGCCACATCTAGGAGGCGACGTGTCTACATCCCCAGTGATCCCCAGTGAGTGATATTTTTATTATCTTTATAATTTGAAGTATTTGGTGTATTAATAACTAAAAGGATTTGTTGTTGGTTTAATAGTTGTCGGAGATTATTAAAAAAAAATAGCTGTTCTACATAAAATGAAGGTTAGTTATCTATTATTTCTTAGCTATTAACTAAATATATGTATGTAGTTAGGTAGGTACCTATTATAGAAATTGAACGAGAATTAGGTATATACCTACTTGGGTCTGTCCTAGCTACCGACCGGGGGGGGGGGGGGGGGGGGGGGGGGGGGGGGGGG
>JBAGKJ010766654.1:0-11314 GCA_037179465.1 Phronima sedentaria | reverse complement strand
AATATGTTCATCGTCTGAATCTAAAAAAATATTTGTACTAAATTTAAAAGGTATCCAGTTTACCTAAAGGTATCTTATATATAATAGCACAAATGGACTGGGTATGTATATGTATCTGTATGTATGTATGTGTGTATGTATGTATGTATGTATATATATATATCTAAAGTATGATAGTGTGAATGATTATAGTGTGAATGACTGAATGATAGTGTAAATAATAGTGTGAATGACCGAAATATAAATGAATGATTGCGTGATAATGAATGAATTTGTTTGCATGAAAGTATGATGTGTGATCAATGAACTATTCAGTAGCGAGCAATATAATATAGGTGAATATGTGTAAAAGAAGCATGAATGGGTAGGTATGGGTGTGTGAATGTTGAGTAAAAGATTAAATGAATAAATTAACAAAACGAATACTAATAAATAATTTTCAAAGTAACAATACATAAAGTAAAGAAAACAAGTACAAAGATCTCATAAAATGTGAAAGCTTGTGCACAAAAAAAAATTAATACTTTTCATTTAGTGACACTGTAGGCGTTGCGGGTTTAATCAGTGCTCAGCTGTGTGTGGGAATTTGATGGACTAACTGAGAGCATTATCAGACAAATTTCGCATGTGCTGCAGAGGGAGTTTCCTTTATTACCTGTAAGATAAGTTTGATTTAATCTTGAGCAAAATGTTTCCTTGCTGTGTGGGTTGGATCGGATTTGTAACAATGTGTTGAGATTTATCCAGATGTGTTCACTTTATTATACACTGAAAGTATAAGTTTATTGCTCAGGAAAAAATAAAATAAAATAAGGAACTGCTTAACGCTGATTGCTTAGAAGTAAGTTAATTTTTTTTCTCTGACATTAAGTTTGATCTAATCTGTAAATAGGTTATGTACATAAATGTGTGGGGATGTAAAATAATGTATCATTTATGTAAAGCTAAGCGTTATCAAATTTGTTGCATATTCATTAAGAACAATTTCACCGCCTTGGTCCTCACGGGAGTAAATTTGATAGTGCAAAATTTAGATAAATTATGCACTGGAGGGGGAGATCATGTTATGGTACAACATGCATATAAATTTTAAAAACATTGTTAACCTCTTTAAACTATTATTATGTGTGCAGTTAATTTGCGGTTGATAAATTGTACCATACTGATTCTCTCTTAACCTCCGTGCAGCGTATGTTAATATATATTAAAACATATTAATCTATAAATTGAGATACGAATAACAAGCATTGGATAAATAATAATAGGAAAAATTGATACATGTTTGAAATTTATGCTCTGGACCAAGGTGAGTAGAAATTAATTAGGTTTAAATAAGTTCAATAAGTTATGTTTTTTGAGTATTCTTGTGAAAAGTTAATATGTATATACCATGTTTCTATAATTTTTCATTAAGTAATGAATTTGAAAATAATGTATATATTGGTTAGTTAGTTTTGTATATATTGTTTCAGGAAGCTCAGAAGTAGGGAAGCTCGATATTACTCAGTATTGAAAGATCTGCCGAGTTGAAGCCTAGTATTGAGGCTTAGATATTCCCCTTAATAATCCCAAATTAGTTATTCCCCTTAATAATCCCAAATCAGTTTTTCCCCTTTGAAAGTCCTAAATCAGTCTTCCCATCTCATAATTTTAATATAGTAACGTGATTTGTACCCCGCTGTCATTTTGACATTAGACTTCATTGAATCAAACATTAGAAAGGAATCCAACCAATCGACCATTGACCCTAGCCCTCTCTTTTGAATTTGTTAAAAACCCCCCGTGTGAAAGAGGAAACCAATTATTATCACTCATTCTTACAAAGTGTTGGATAACGAAGTCATCTGAATATTATTCTTGAAATAGTGAACTGGAGCAATTGTATGTCAACCAGCTGTAAAGATAATATTAAATAAGAGAACCTGAATCAAGAATTTCATACTCCTCAAGATCACCGTGGGCTAGTACCTCTTCATATTTATATTTCATGTGTCGCCATTAGGATATTCTATATATTTTGTGTGTTTCTTTTAGATAGGATATGTCTCATATTTAATGTGTTGTTAGGGTCAGGTATTTCTGGTATATCGAGGAAGATTCACGTTCAATTATTAGGATACAACAGAAGTTGTAAAACTGACAAAATAACGTAATTTATCCTTTAAATTTTAATTCTTACTTTACTTTGAAACTTATTGGAAAACTTATCAAAATTATTTTTGAAAAGAAACTCATATCAATTTAACAAGTTTAGTGCTGGATAAATACCAACTAGCCTTGGTATATGTCTGTCCTGCGTACCTGCAAGGAAGTTTTGCTTAAAATTATTATTTTGTTATTAACATTAAACTTATGAAACTCTTAATAGTTGGACATTCGTATGTCCGTGATTTGCTAAACAGTGGGGCAAATGAGTTAATAGTTGCAGGCACTCAGGTTCAGATTAGTTACGTGTACCGACCAGGTGCCGATTACAACACATACCTGAGTGACGCAACTTTATTCAAGAGAATCGAAAGGCATACACCTGACGTAGTCCTTGTGATTTTGGCTGGTAATGCTCTTAAGAATTCTGTAACAAACGCAGAGATTAGAATTAAAGCCACAGAGTTCTACACAAGGTTGAGATCTATTTTTCCTGAGATTACTATAGTGTCAGCCCAAGTAGAAGATCGCTTTTACACTTCGGGAAACCGGTGGAATTGCCCTGCAGGCATTGAATACAAAAAGCGTAGAACCGGTATTAACAACTTCATAAAAAAGTTGAAACTTAAAGATCACGTTTTGATGGTAGGTGGCCCTCAACGCCTAGATAACCAAAATTTGTATAGAGATAGTGTGCATTTAAATAGTGAGGGTTTACAAATGTATTGGAAGTTGATCAAGGATATGATTGAATATCTTGTCTCTGGTCCTAAGAAAGAATAATAAGACTTAGTTACTTCAACACGAGACTGACTTGTGCATACAGGTAGGTAAGACTGACTAGGTGACTGACTGACTCTGACTTAAGTTGACTGCTATTGTAAATTCAAATTAGTGTGTGTGTAAATGTGATAAATGTGTGTGTTATTGAGCAAGTGAAGAGATAATTGTTGTGTGCCATAAACATTTCCACTATACGATTTTTCCCTGTGTTTTGGGTGTCATACGGATTCCAAATATCACTAGTGTCCGTTGCTACCATTACATAGATTTCTGGTGCCATGACCAGGATCTCGTTCATAAAAAAACTTTGACAATATTGTAGTTTAGTTATATTTTTTTTGTTTCTTCAATATAGATAAAATAAAGATTTTTTTTCGCTGAGCTTCCTTTGTCCATAAAGGAGTATCAAACATGACTGATAAAGACGATAAAAAGAGCAGTGGAGCAGACACTGTGGAAGAAGTATTGCATAATTTGAAAACAAAAGGGTTTGACAATCTTGATGAAGAACATAAAAAGGATCTTGTTAAATTAAAGAATCTATTAAATACTGTAAATATCCCACCTAAATATGATGACAATGAATCTAAAGATGATAAAAATGGAGTAAAAAAGAAGGGTAGAATTAAATTGAAAGAAAAGTATGAAACCGACTCATCTGATAGTTCTACTGATTCTCATGATAGCTCTAGTGACACATCCAGTAAAGATGATACTGACGGTGGGAAAGTGAAGCCAGAAGGAAATGAGTATAAAAGTAAGAGAAAGAAGCAGAGAAAGAAGAAGAGTAGTTATAAGGATATATTGGTCACCATGATGGAGAGGTTAGATAGTAGGAGGGCACCTCAATTGGAGAAGTTTGATCCGGACCTAGAAGATTTAGAAGAATTTCTATGTAAATTCGAAAACCATTGTAAAAAGAATGTCAAGGGAGATGAGGAGGATTGGTTGATTGAACTAAGTAGGCATTTAGATGATGAGACTAAGGTTGCGTATTCATCTTTGAGAGATCGCAAAGATAATTATAAAACCCTGAAAAAGAAATTGATACGATGGAATAAAGATATGAAGGATTCGAGGAAAAAGCGTGCGAAGGAGGTGTTTGAGACAATGAAACCTAGGGATGATGAGAACTTATATTTGTTTAGCAGTAGACTGGAGAAACAGTTTAGGATAGTTTTCCCAAAGGTTTATGAAGACAAATTACAAAAGAGTAGCACTCTCAGGGAAAGATTTCTGCAAAATGCTCCTAGAGACTTCAGAAAACTCATTGGAGACAGAGTGTTATCAAATAAAGTTTTAGGACAGAAGATGAGATGGGATGAAGTTCAGAAGTTTGCTAGGTACTCAGATTTACAGACCAAGCCACATAAAGAAAAGGAGAGGACTGAGAAGTCTATGAAAGAGATTCAAATAAACATTCAGCATGAAGAGCAGCACCAAAGAACAAATCGGAATAAAACTTATGGAGCTCAAAATTACCAAAACTATAGGGGAGTAAGTGACAAAAGACAATCAAATAATGCACAGTATCATACAGGTAGCCAGCACATAAGTGGAAGAAGGCCTCCAACACATAAGAATATGGAGTGTACGTATTGTAAGCGAATTGGACATGATTTTGATAAATGTAGGGTGAGGTTAAACTTATGTCTTATATGTGGTAAGTCAGGTCACAGCCATCGCCAGTGTTACTATAACAAATTTAATTCACAAAATAGAAGTATTCAAGAAAAAAATAAAACTCCAAACAATGGAGATAATCAGCATAATGTTTCGAATAGGATGTCGTTAAACGAATGAGCTCTGGTAATAAGAGAGGGTTTCCCAGGGCTATACGAGACTCTCATGTTAGGAATAATCAAAATAGATTTAGTCCTCTCGAAAAAATGACAGACATGAATGACAATGTTATTCATACAATGAAAGATAATATTCCTGTGATGCCAAGTTCATCTAAGGGTGAACAATATGAAGCAATTGGGATTGACAAGTCTCATTTGCAAAAGGACAATGTAGTGGAGGTCAATGAGTTTCAGCATCATGGAAACGGCGTTACAACTATTGACAAGTCTGATACAATCTTTAACAACTCTGAGAATGAAGGTTTACCTGAAAATTCAAATTCATTTGATGACCAAGAGCATGAAATAATTGAAAATTCGGTAGATGATGTTCAGGAAGACGCTAGAACACACTTTATCAATTTTTCAAAACTAGCACCTGTTGATTTGATGGTGGTGAAAGTGAAAGTGAATGGTATGGAAGTACCTGCTTTGATTGACACAGGAGCGGTTGACAATGTTGTACGGTTGTCCATAGTCATCGCAGCGGGATTGAGTATTAATACCATCAAAAAGAAGAAGTTAACTGGATTTGGAAATAAAGAGATTGTTTCAGAAGGAATGGTAGAGTCTAGTCTTGGATTTTATCATACGGAAACTACAAGCACAAGTTTTGCAGTTGTTGGGGAGGACGATATTAGGTACCCAATGATTCTAGGATTGAGATTTTTAAGGGAAAATAAATTAATCATAGATATGACTAATGATAGATTAGTTGTTCCTCAGATAGATGGTTCCCGAATGGAACTAATAGTGAACCCTTCAGATGGAGCAATCAAAAGCGTGAACTACAGGAATATCAAGGTTTATGCAACTAGTACAATTCAAATAGATGATGCAGCTACGCAAGTGCCTTATAATTTTCATATTCCAATTATCACAGATGATCATATGAATTTCTATTATGACGGAAAATGTAGGAATAAAAAAGTTGTTGGAGTAGAAGGTGTAATTAACTGCAAAGATACAGATAGTGTTATTTATCTCAAGAGGAGAGTTGGAGAATCTTATCAAGGGTCTAAGATCAAAAAGGGAGATGTGATAGGAATGATTTCGACAATAATAGAATTGGATAGTGAAGAGGAGGGAGAAAATTTGACTGAAGAAGAATTTAGAAAAAAGGTGAATTTAGATCATCTGGATGAAGAAAAGAGGGAAATGATGTATAAAATTTTGTTAGAATCGAGAGAAGTATTATGCAAGGATGAATTTGATATTGGAAAAGCAAATGTAGCGCCTCATAAAATAGAATTAAATAATTATTCGCCCATATGGCAAAGGCCAAGAAGATTTTCGGATCCAATAAACAAAGAAATAGATAGACAATGTCAGCAACTAGAAACCCTGGATATTATAGAAAAAACAAATTCAAACTGGTCTTCACCCGTAGTTCCTGTGAGGAAGCCGGATGGCTCCCTCCGCCTCTGTATAGATTACAGAAAAGTAAATAAAGTAACCAAGCACATAAATTTCCCAATACCTAATTTAATAGATTCATTATACAGTGCCTATGACATAAATTATTTCACAAAAATAGATCTCGTTAAGGGATACTACCAGATCCCCATTCACCCAGATAGCAAACCCATCACAGCATTCAGTACAACGTCAGCCCAATATCAATTCAAACGTCTTCCTTTCGGCTTGCGTAATAGTGGAATCCAATTCCAACGAAATATGATGGAAATTTTAGGCCAATTTTGCAGTAAAAGGGTAATCATATACCAAGATGACATTTTAGTGATGTCTCATGACTTTGATGAACACCTGAGTTTAGTGAAGAAAATTTTAAATACTCTCAGGCTAAATGGAGTTAAAATTCAAGCACAGAAATGTGAATTTGCAAAAAAGGAAGTGGGATTCTTAGGACATATCATTAGCAAAACTGGCATGAGGAAATCACCTCAATTTATAGAGAAAATCGCTCAATATCCAAAACCAGAAAATGTCACCCAACTACGGCAATTTCTTGGGACGGCAAATTTTCAAAGAAAATTTATCGATAATTTTTCCACTATATCCAGGCCATTGTCCGTACTTACAGGTGGAGCCAAACGAAAAAAATTAGTTTGGGATACTGACATGGAAGAGGCATTCCATACTTTAAAGAAGGAATTAGCTAAAGAAGTGTCCTTATCTTTCCCAGATTATGGTGAGAATGCTGAACCTCTGGAGCTATATGTGGACGCCTCTGCAGTTGGTGCAGGAGCTTGCATCTTCCAAAAACAAAATGGAGATTTTAAACCAATCGCGTATTCTTCAGTAGCTTTCAACAAAGCAGAAAGGGCATATGCCCCAATAGAAAGAGAGCTGTTAGCCCTAAGATGGGGTGTCAAGAATTTTAGGTCCTTTTTATTTGGGGTACCTTTCATTATATACACCGACCATAAACCACTGCTGTATTTATATAACATGTCTCGTGAAAATTCTCGTTTAATGAGAACAATTAGTGAATTAGAAGATTTCAACTACACACTGAGATACAGACCGGGCAAGGACAACCAAGCAGCAGATGGAATGTCGAGGATAATCAAAAATTCCGAAGAATGCGACGACCAAAATCAAGCAGTAGCAAATGAACTACCAAAAGGATTAATGGTGCTCAAAAACGTGCCTGGAGGGGGAGACTCCCTTTTTGAGTCATTGTACAGACTTTTAGAAGACAATTGCGATTCAACACAAGTAGAATTTCCCAAGAATTGTCACGACTTAAGAAAGATATTAGTTGATAAATTACTGCAAGAACCTGAAAAATATAAAGTGAAGCTGGACAGACAATCTAGAAAAGCATTAAAATGTATGAGATATGAAGGTATTCTGCCGCGGCAGGAATTAATTTTGGTAGCAGCAGACATTTTTAGTCTCAAAATTTTAGTGCATCATGGTATGCCCAGTCCTATTGTTTACGTGAGTAATAAAGAGGACTCTGATTTGACCACTGTTCATATCCAATGTCTAGCCAATATCCACTTTAATCCTGTAGTTCCTACGACAAAATATTGTGAAAAAGAGTTTTCAAACAATTGTGTTAACTCTGTGTTGACACCTGACCTTGTGGAGTCGCATGATTTGGACAATATGGACGATTGTATACCTGAATTAAATTTCATGCAGCATGCGAAGTATAAGACTGAGGAATATGAACAAAAGTTTCATTGTATGCATGACACGTCAGGGTTTTGTAAATATGTGTGCCAAATTGCAGGTGTGAAGTTTTGCATGATCGTAGACACAGGAGCACAAATAAGTGTCATATCGGAAACGGCATACAATAATATTCGAGATAAGATAGATAAAACTACTGAGTGTGATGATAAGGAGTTTTTAGAAGGCATTGGAGGAGGTAAGACTAGAATTCTAGGTATAGTTAATTTGAACTTGCAAGTTTTGGGAACAGAATTTAATACGGATATACCATTTGCAATAGTAAAAGATGGAGATATCCCAGTTTGTCTGTTGCTTGGGGCTAACTTTTTAAAGTTCAACAACCTTATTATTGACTTTAGTAAGGATCTCATGTATACCGCTGATAGAGAAGAAGATATGATGATATATCCATTAAAGACATTAGGGAATAATAATGATAAGACTTTTATTGGAAGTGTCATGATGAATTCATCAAATAGTGGTACAGAGGATGAGGCTGATTCTGATTTCACTGATGAAGATTATGAGGTACCACAAGTTAAGTTCAATGTTAATGAAGGGGAAGATTACAAATTTATACAAGATGGAAATCATGCCATAAAAAGTTTGAAGATGAAGATTAAGAAGAAAATAGAGCCCAAACTTTGGAGTGAGAAATTTTTACATCAGTATCGTAGATATTTTAGGGAATTTAAGCTTGTTGATGGTTTGCTAATCCGAGAAACCGAGAATTACAATTCAATAGTAGTGCCCTTTAATTTAATAGTGAAGATTCTACATCAGACGCACATTAAAGTTGCTCATATTGGTAGAATGAAACTACAAGATTTAGTTATGAAGCAATTCTGGCATCCTGCTATTCAAAAAGTAAGCCGCGATGTCTGCAAAGTTTGTCCACATTGTCAGGTGTACAAGGTGAGTAATCAAAATGTGTATCCACCAACAAGGAAAATAGTGACCAGTCACCCATTCGAGTTGCTATCAGTAGACCTTATGACGCTCCCAAAAGCTGGTAATGGGCACTTGGCTATTTTGGTAGCTGTTGATCATAATTCAAAGTGGCTCAATGTTGTAACACTCAAGGACAAAACTGCTGCTACAGTTACAAAAGCTTTTAAGGAAAGGATTCTGGCTTCATTACCGAAGGTTCCCTCAAAGGTCTTATCGGATAATGGACCAGAATTTCGTTCTGAACTGTTCAATGACATGCTAGAACAATTCAACATTGAGCATGTCTATTCAACGCCATATATGGCTTCTTCAAATGGAAATGTTGAGAGGTGCAACAGGACAATAACTCAACTACTGAAAGGCATAATAACTGAAGGTGAGTCATGGGTTGATGCGATACCCAGAATGATAATCACTTACAATTCTACTATACATACCCAAATTGGAGTTTCACCATCTGAATACATTCTGCAGCGTCCTCATAAATGTGACGATATAATACCAATTGATTCCCGAGTAACTGAAAACTGGAAGGAGCCACATCCTAAGTTTGCGCCACTTAGAATAGGACAATTAATACTTAAAAAAATCCAACGAATAGGTAATAGATCATGCTACAAATTAGCACCAAGGTTTGATGGTCCTTATGAGATAAAGTCAGTTCAGTCAAATGAAGTGACTTATGTAGTGCAGAGACTAGTTGCTCCATTTGACAAAAGCAATGTACATTACAAACAAATAAAACCGTTTCTCAAAATCCCTCATTATCTTGAGAGTATCATTGAATTTGATGATCTAGTTTTCAAAGAAAAAGAGCAAGAGATGTCTGAGGATTCACAAGAATTCATGAGTGGACTTACCTTGGGACATGAAAATGCTTATGATAACAGTTCACCCACGATAGATACAGATACATCTCAATCTACAGAAAAGTCCTTCTTATTCCGTAGGAGTAAGAGAATAAAAACAAAGATAAAAAAAAGATATATCAGGGAAGAATCTACGAATTCTACAGAGAACAATACCTTTGAAGGATTTGAGCTTGAAAAGGGAAAGGATTTGAATCAGAACCAGAAGCATCTATTCCAGACTGGCAGTCCAATTCAAACTAACTCAGATTACAACAGTTCATCTGGGTTTGCTGAAAATGATTTAGTGCCTATACCGAGACTCTTAAAAGAACGTCTAAAACCAAAGATGAATGTACAGGAGAAAGATGGAACCCAAATTGAATTTGATGTAAGAAAAAGTAGTGATGAACTTCCTTCGACACAGAATATAATGAATTTGGGATACATGATTCCATTAGGAGATTTAAGTTATTCAGAACCAGCCATAGCAACTAAATATATAACAGAAGCCTATTCTTCAACACCGAAAGAGACGGGAAGAACGATGGTTGAGTTACCGAATAAAGAATTAACTCCTATAAGAAAATGTAAATCATTGAATGATGTAGAAATAATCTTAACGGACAAATCTGAAGAGAGTTCATCATTTTCAGGTTTTGAACAAGTGTTGCAGATACAACAGTTTATGGAGAGAGTGGAAAGGGCATGGACATTAACAAGCTCGGTTGTAACTTCTCAATTGAGTGAGTCACTAACAAATGGAGAGGTAGATCTCGAGGATAAGGAGAAGATGAAGAGCGTGGAAACCTTGGAGAAGGAGATAATAGAAATAATTGATCAAAAAAGTGCTACAGTTCCTGATGGTTCACAAACATCTAGACTTTTGGAAAAATTAAAAGGTTTTGCTGAAGCCAATATTACATCTATAAGGAAAATGAAGTCAAGCAATGCAGCATTGTTAAAAAAATTAAATGGGTCAGAAGTGATAGATAGTGAAATCAAAGTGCATTACCAAATTGAGAATGTGGAAGATATTGTGAAGACACCGAACGTTGTTTTACAATATGATGACGAAACTCCTAGACCTAGAACCAGGGCACGAGGTCCAGTAAGAAATTTACCAAACGTTCAAGGAAGAACTCTTGAATACAGTACAAGGAAACTAAATAGAAAGCTGCTTGGGGATAATGATTAGACACTTGTACCATATGGTCCTGCTGTCTGATCATTACCCCAGGGCAGTTGTAATATGAAGACAGATGTACGTATATGTAGGATATGTATGTGTATAAATATGTGTGTACATGGAGGTGTATGTGTAGAAATGTGTCTATATGTACGTATGTGTGTAATGTGTATGAATGTGTATGTATGTGTACCTATGTTTGTGTGTATGTATGTAGTATGTATGTGTATATATATAAAAAAATAAATAAAAATAAAACAAAAATATCTTGGGGTGGAGGACTGGACACTTGTACCATATGGTCCTGTTGTCTGGTCATTACCCCAAGGAAGTAGATTATATTGTTAAAAAAAAATATATATATATATATGTATGTGTATGTATGTATATGTATGTATGTATGTATA